>JAJHUR010078190.1:0-28366 GCA_027495735.1 Lutjanus campechanus | reverse complement strand
AATTAAGCTTGAACATTTGGCATAAACCAAAGAAAAATGCAACGTTACATTCTGGAGCCCCTGGGCTCATGTTGCCTTCAGGTTCCCACCTAGTATTACTCTCACAGAGCACTGACAGCAGCTTCATTAGACACCCAGAAACCAACCAGCAGCACACCTTTGCTGGTACTGGCTCCAAGTAAGTCAGTCTCTGGTATCAGAAACATTCTGGTTTCCATCAGTATTGACCGATCATGTTTGAGCAGACTTTGGTTGTATTCAGGTAAACAGTCCAGGAGGAGAGCAAAAGAGGCAGAATGCATTGGCAGAAATGAAATTTCAGAACCCGCTGGTTATCATCTGACAACGATTTAGCTTTTTATTAGCTTGTTTTAATTTTATCTGCATTTATGTTGTTGCTGTCGGGCAAAAACCTCATATGTCCAAAACT
Organism: Lutjanus campechanus; assembly: GCA_027495735.1. Classification (NCBI taxonomy): domain Eukaryota; kingdom Metazoa; phylum Chordata; class Actinopteri; order Lutjaniformes; family Lutjanidae; genus Lutjanus; species Lutjanus campechanus. The sequence goes on along the minus strand of JAJHUR010078190.1, from coordinate 27,936 downwards.
GCTGCTTTTCAGGAAATTTAAAAACCTATGTTTTTTTAAACTAATTGAATGCTGCTTAGCCAAATTTAGTAGCTCTTTTTAATACTTTTCAGTGGTTAAATATTTGTAAAACCCCCAAAAAATCAAAATATGGACGTTCAAGGTGAAAAGTGATATCCTTTTATAGAGATTAGCCTCCAACTCCTCAAAGTTGCTAATCGGACTGTAAACAGTGACCAGTGCACAGATGAGGAGGTCTTGGCCCATCTGGATATCTGCTGGCTACACTGGGAGCCCAGAAACATTGGCTGTTGCCTCCAGAAGCTAAATCATCATCAGATGGTGAGTGATGGCAGGTGGCTCAGGACTGTCTACAGGACGAGGTCAGAAGATTACATGGTAGTGGAGGACCAAATTGTTTTAATAATGTGTTTATACAAATTCACAGTCACATTTGCAGAAGCTTTAAAATATAAAATGCAGCAGCGCTTGTAACGCACCATTCAAAGTTGGCCTCTCCTCCCAGACTCAACAAACAGGAGAGCGAGAGACCTATAGACTGAATATAGAGAGGGAGCACCATCAGCAGTGAAATAAAATAAGATGATTAGCACAAATTACCAGGCCTGCGCCTTCACACAATACAGGATTTTGTGCTAATACACATTAAGTGATCCTGAGTCTGCTCTGCCCGTGTGTGTGTGTGTGTGTGTGTGTGTGTGTGTAAAACTCTTTCTGTAGCTCTCAGCAGAGGGAAGAGATGGAGAATGTGATCTAACTTTCGGTTGCTATGTTTTTATAGTCCTGACCTGAACCTACATGCTGTATTGGCTGGGGTCAACCCACCACCGCTACACAGGCTAAAGCCCTGAAACATCCTGAGTAGAGCAAAATAAGAGAAAATAAAATAATAATACTTTAGAGTCTTCAACATTTTTCAGACCATGGATCCCTCAGCTGATAGAGAGACGGAGCAGGGACCCCCTACTAATTATTTTGCCTTGAATATTTTCAAGTCTTCTCTCGTTCTCTCTAACGAGTAGCTGCTACGTCAGCAGCAGATGTGACTAGGTGCACCATGCTAGGTGCGTTAGCCTCTCTCTGCTCCAACTGCTGCGGCACAGCCGTGCCTGATGGAGATTTCAGATTAGTTAATGACACAGCTAACTAGTTTTGTGCTTAGCTTGCTCATATGATTGCACAAGGATTATAGAAGTAATAAAGCAATTCCTTTTCATGATGATATAAAAAAAATTCAATTTAAATGTATTCAGCTATTGAAACCTTTGCAAATGAATAATATACTGTATACATTTTTTTTTTTTTTCGGAGACTGGGTTACAAAATGAATGCTGTGTCAAAGCCTTCTAGGCACGAAGAAGGAGTAAAATCTGCAGGGGAATCTTTTATTTTTGTATTTTTGTTCACCAAAGATTAGTCAGATTTAAAGATGTTGATTTTAAAATTACCAGAAGCAGCGTACAAAATATGCCCTGTACATTTTTCCTTGTACAATGTGAACCATCCCCAGGTTGCTAAAACCCACAATTCCCTGAGAAAATACATGACCTCAATATGTGTCTTGAAGTTTGCTCCAGGCCTGACAGAGACTTGAGGATCTGTGTAAAGCTGCAGTTGTCAGCCTGTCCGGGCTCAATAACTGTGTCTACTTAATGTCTTACAGAAGACTGAGTCGATCACTCAAGTTGCACCCCTGATTGCAATGAACTTTCCCACTAGAACTTCCATTCTCCGCGTTTTAATCAGCCCATTCTTCAGATGAAAAGGGGTGGAGGGAATAAGAAGAAGCCTTTCATATTCTGTTCCGAAAAGGAACTCAATTAAGAGGTCCCAAAAGGGCCCTTTAATGGCTTATGAGGAAAGCAGTGATGAAAGAGACAGAGGTTATAAATATTTCAGGTAATTTTGTTATCTATTCATCTCTTCTTCCATATCTAGTCAGCGATCGTCTCATTATCTCACAGCCGGATTGTTTTACTTACTCGCTCACGTTTCCGTTGTTCCGCGACACATTGTGTGTTTCTAGAGAATGTGTTTAGTGCTGTTTTTTTTAATTGAATTAATTTCTTGTTTCATGTGGTTAGTGTAACAACTTCCAATATTTTCATATAAATGAAAAAGCTCTGCTCCGTCACAGATTGATATTGTATTTAACTTGCAATATATCCATTTCCTAAAAGCTTTTACATTTCCAAACAGCGGGGGTCAAAACACAAAGCTGTGCATATATGCATGGTGCTGTTTTGTAAGTCTGAGAGACTGCATGCACGTGCACAATCTGTTCCATTCCACTGATTTCCACAGTTAGCCCCAAATGGACATCGACGCACTCTTAATCAACATACTTCTGTCTGCTGCATCGACCTTTAGAAGATTTTTTACCAAATCTCGGGTGCTTTGTCAAGGTTCTCAAGTAACACCAGAGCAGCCGTCCCGAGCGCAGCAGTGGCTATTCATAGCACACACTCTGTCATTAATTCATCACACATGTACCACCATCATCAGTGGTGATGTCTTAGCCACCATCATCAAAGGTCAGAAAGGGAATCAGTAATATGTAGGTGAAGACAATGAAATAGAAGCTCTGCTTGGTCTTTGCGGTGATCGCTCACAGATGCTCCTTAGATGCTTCAGGTGTAATGAGATCATTCCATCTCATGAAGTCCGAAATGCAAGTCTCATTCAAAAACAATCCAAGGCACACTGTGGGGGTTGTGCAAAATTAAAATATATTCATTTTACGTATTTAAAATGACAAACGCAGTAGCTGGATAAAATGAAAGGGGTGCCATGACTTTCAAGAGATGAAATGTGCTCCAAGCAGCTTTATCCAGAAACAGAAGCATTTCAGCTGAGGAAATGCCACGAAGATGCTAGATATGCCAAATCTCTCTCCAGTGGAATGGATTTGGTAAGGGTCAGTCTACAAGTCACAGCAATCTATGTGTAAAATGGTGCAGCAGAAATATGAAAAATAACAGGTTACACTGAAATATATTTGTGAATTCTATGAGAAAAATCTGACATTTAAAAATTGAATGAATAAGAATTTGTGTGTGTGTGTGTGTGTGTGTGTGTGTGTTTCTGTGCTTGTTATTGTCAAAAATATATTCCAAAATGTTTGCAAGCAATATGACTCTAATACTGAGGTGGACAGTTTTTTTCCATGGGGAGCCACATGAGGAATTGATCGGGCGGCTGTTGGCTGGACAAAAATGTGATATAAGGTCCTAATAATGGCTGAATCTCTAATAACAGAATGGTTAGAAGTGTTATCTGTGGGGCACACCAGCACGTAGATGCCTATGAGCTACCTGACTAACACAATAATGCACTTGTACTTGTAGGTCACCTTTTCTGAATTGCCATGTAATGGAATTGTAGGCTAATTATTTTTGTTGTCAGCTGGGGTTTTAATGGTATGCCATGCATGCTGGATATAGGTTGCAATAATAGCAGCAGCAAGAAGAACCATGTAAACAACAAGAATGCACGGCACTGAGGGAGTAAAGTTACAGTTTAATTTAAAAGACACAGTCCATTAACATTACCAGTCACGCAGCGATGACCCCTTTCAGAATAAAGGCCCAATAACGGTTTAACAGTAAGAAAAAATTATATTGGCTGTCTTTGTTAGATTTTAATTGCAATATTTCCAAGTTCTCATGGGCCCCCATGCCACATTTTGCCCAGGTCTGTTCTAATATATGGCTTTTCCAAGATTATTAATGATTTGTTGCTCAACTCATAAACTGACACTAACTTATTTGTTGAACATTCTGTATTAAACATTTGTTTGTCAGAGAAGCAAGTATTTCAACTTCACGTGTTTCCTTTGATGGCATATTGTGGTCGATTTCTGATTCATTACAGTAAATACATGACATTTCTGGTTTTTTTTTTTAAATTGCTGGGTCTCTAGAGACTCAAAGTTTGTTGGAATATTTGAAAAAACACCCAAATATTTATGGGTTAACACACTGACGTCGACTGTTCTCACTATCTGAGTTAAATGTTCTAATACTTGCCTCAGTTCAGTTGTGGCTGATGGGACTTTCATTACTTTTGCAGGTGTTCAGTCATAAACCAAAGTCTACATTTGTCTAATTCATCCTGAGAGGCACATGAATGTCAGTTCATTCCTCCCCAAGTCCTCGATATGTAGAATCCTGCTGCATAAACGGCAGTAATCGTCAACGTATGGCAGATTAGTTCAGAAATATGAATGCCGCACAGTGTGGTGTCAATTCCTAAGCCTTGTTGGGATTTGTAAGAAGGAAAAGTACTTGGAGGTTGGGGAGTTTAGAGGATCCTGCCATCACTCTTCTCACCGTCCTCTCTTGGTATCGCACCCTGACTCTACCGAGCTACATAAAACACAATAATACGATGCATAACAACGAGCAAGAGACTGTGAGTATTGCTTAACATCAATGATAAACCACATAGAGCAACACAAAGTTCAGATTTTGTTAATAATTCACCTGGATGATCCCTAATCCAATCAAAAATTTCCATTACCAGGAAAGAACTGTAGCTTCTAGTCTCTTGTCACATTACCATTAGCACAGCTGTCGCTGCTGCTCCTAGCAAAATGACAAGGTGTTTTTACAGTGTGTTTGTGTTGTGAAATAAATCAAGAGTTCTCACTTTAGCAATTTAAAGTTCTCTCTTGTTGATTTAAATATTCTGCCCGCTCACAGAGCAAATAAATAAGCTCCTGCACAATTATTCTCAGTAGGCTGCAGAAATAGCAAAAGGCTAAAATGTTCCGGGAGGAAGCTTGATGTGGATAATACTTTACCTCGGAACACACCCACTGTTTTCGGTTGCCTTGTTATGTAATGGCAGTGTTTGTAGCAGGTCAAACCACCTGGGGACTCCGGAAATGTGTTGATTTTCTGATTGCGTTACGGGAAGCAGCCGGATCTGAGCAGCTGTTCTCCCAAACTAAGCAGGCCTGATCACAGACCAAATGAGACGAATGACAATGAAGCCGTTTTCTTTTTTTCCCCAGCTCGTATCGTAAAGCAGGTGATAATAAACTCTCCAGAACTTTGCACTGATTATAGTGATACAGGCATATTTAATACTACTATAGACAGCAGATACACTCTACTGTATGCTGTGCATCCCTGCAGGAATATCCAAGAATAATTATATGGATTTGTCTCCATTAGTGTGATGCAGTTTAATCTTGCTTTGGCTCCTGAAGTTGGCACTCAGTAAGCTCACGTAAGCCTTTCCAGTCTGGTACTGAGTCAAAACTCAAGGATTCTCTGACGCTCCCAGTCTGTAGAGAGCTCAGGATGTGAGTGACTCACATTAATATAACACACAATCTGTGTTATTTGTTCTGTGTAAGTCATGCAGTAGCTATGTTAAACTTGCAATAATTGATTTTTTTTGGCCACGTGGAGGCAGCAGAAACAAGCTGTGAACATGATATTGACATAGAAACACCTTTTGCCAAACTTGTCAGTCTGGGAACCCATCAGCTATAGTCTGATGACGATTTAGCCTAAGGGGCCAACGGCTAATGCTTCCAGTGAAGCCAGTGGGGTATCTGGGCCAACACTTCCTTTTTGGAGTGCTGTCTTTATTTATAGTCCAGTTAATAATTTAAGATGCAAAAATGGAGTTGGAGGCTAATCTCTGTAAGCAAATATCTGCATATAAACGGAGATCATTTTTTAAAAAAAAGGTCATGAAAAGCTAAATCATTGTGAGATAACAGCCGATTGCTTTCGAGATTGCATTTTGAACAATGTGTTACACCTCTTTTGCTCTCTGACAGTTTGCCGTGCAACCAAATATTGTTTGGTCAATATTACTTGGACGACAAAAAGAAGCCAGAGTGCTTTTGATAACGAAATCTTGTCCCTAGCCTGCAGATTCGGCATATTTGTATGCAGATCTCTGTTTATAGAGGGCTGGGGCATTAGGGGTGGGGCAACGTATCCCTACACAGATGCCAAGTATCAATCTGTCATAACATGAATGATCAACACTGCAACTGCAGATAAAAGTTTTTGATTTAAACTTTTTTTTTTAATCAGTTGCTTTTTCAGTCCTGTCAGTGGTAGGGTGATGGCTGTTTTTTTTTTTCCTAGTAATGTCAGCAAATGTCATGGTCAGCAGGATTGGTAAGTTTTTATGACAGTGTTGGTCAGTCTGTCTGTTTGAAAGTCCAACTTTCCTAAAATACAATTGAATGAAGTGAGATGAACAAACTTTGTCTTTGTAGATAAAACAGATAATTTACAGTTGAAATAAGGTAATAAATTATAATACATCACAATTAATGTCATGGCATATATTTAAAATCACGATAATATTATATAGTGATTTAAGTATTGTGATAATATTTATGGTTGGGCCACATGATGTCCCCTTATTAGTGTACAGTTGCCCATCCAGTTTTTTCCTGGTTTTTCTCCCCCAGTTGAAAGTCCAATGTTTACTCTTATCACAACTTTTAGCTCTTTTTTGGTCTCTATACCGCCGCAGGAATCATACAGCTTTTTTAGCTAACAGGTTCACTAGCCAGCTGCTGTGCAGGTGGTACAGACGGCTTTTAGAGCTTTTTAGGCTAAAAACAGCTGCCTGATGGAACTGAAACAACGCTAATGAGAAAAGTGAAGGTTAAAGCTTGGGTATGCATTTTATTTTTGGTGTCACTGGACCAAAGTTTCATAACTACCTTTAAGCATACATTGTTAAAAAATAAACAGCAAACGATTATTGAGTTTTGAGACCAACATAAACTCTTTCTTGCTGACTAATAATCTTGAGATCATTTTTTTCCTCTTGGATAAACTTGAATCTTTGAGTTTTAGAAGCTCAAAAATGTCATTATTTGCATGCTTGAAAGATTCAAGTTTATCCAAAAGTAAATCATCAACAAAAGATTCGTGGCTATTAAAACCTTTCCAAAACTTCAGAGTTTGAGTTGGGCTCAAAACAAAAAAAAATATCTATTGCAGTAAGTTCCCTTGAAATTTTGAGTTTTGTCAATTTTTCTTTCATTTTTACGGTGCAATGTAATTCAAGAAGTCTGAGAGAATATTAGACTTCTGCCCCACCTCGTGGATCTGTTTTCAGGCTTTTGAAAATCTAGATCAAGTGAGACTTTGACCAATCACAGGTCTACTCACAATCAACCATCTGTGAACCACCGATCCAAAGCGCCAGTAATTTGATGACCTCAGAATGAGACTTAACAATCAGCTTCCTTTCTCCAGAATTGATTACTGCGCCTTTGACCAAAATAGTAAAGTCGTGGGCCACAAAACCAAAATGAGGAGCTAAAAGATGCTAAAGAGTTGAGGAACTGTCTGATGAGGACAAAGGACAAGAAATGAACAGAAAGTGCACACATCCTACAAGAATCTTGGTTAAATCTTTGCTTTTGTGATTCCTGCTATGTCTGCGAAACAAATGAGCACTTTTAAACAAAGAACCCCTTTATAATAGCGAAAATGGATTGCTCTCATAGGAGACAAAGATGCCACACTAATTACTGAGAAAAATATGATCACTGAAGGGAGCTGCTATGCTTTAGGCCTTTTTGTGAATTAGTGTTACACAGTGGAAAGTGTGCTTAATCACTGCTCACAATGCCAGGCTGCTCGCGAAGGTGAGCCAGGCTAATGGAGGACGGTTCATCACTTGACACACACCCAGTGTTGGGGGGTAAAGCAAGGAAAGGAAGGAGAAGAGGTTATAAGGCCAAGGAATGAGTGGATAGATAAGTATTGCCACTAGGTTCCTATCTCAAAACTTCTACTAAGCTAGCTTAATATTGGATGTTTAGAGACTGTGTGAAGGAAAAGGGTGTTTTTCTTCTAAAGCTATGTCGCACTGAATTGTGGAGTTAGACCGTTAAACTGTTGTTCATGATTCCTGTGTTCAGGATGTTGTGGGTGGACCTGAAACATGGCTCCGTGACGCGGCTCCTTGTCTTTACATTGTCTTTACATCGTATGTTTGCTCACACAATATCTGTGCAACTCTCACAGATGCTTTGATTCTTTCTATTATTTCTTTTGTCCGCATTGTTTCTCGCGCTCCATCCTTCATGACGAGGTAATATTTGAAGGCTGAAACCATTTCTTCTCGGGCAAAGTGTGAAAACTAATCCGTCAAAAGAATGCTCTCGCTGTCTTCTCATCACATAAATAATGGACGTTATTTTTTTGAATGTCACGAACATGCGATGATAAGGCACACTTTTATCAATGAGCAGTTCTGGGGAGTCATGTGGCGGTGGCGGGTTATGGAACGGATACAGTACACCACAACGGGTTTGAACTAACTGCTCTGATTTAATATCCACGTCTTCATCTCCTGGCCTCTGTTTGATGGATCTTTATGTATGTCTATGCATACTATGTGACACAGAACTGTATTTACTGGTTAATAAAATCACAATGTCTTCATAAAAATTGGGTGGAGGAAATAGAAAGTAATCTACAAAGGCCATGGTGTGTAAAATTGGATTTTCCATAGGAGCCACAGAGAGGAACAGTTGTCGATAGAGGTGGATGCACACTACTGTGTTTATCATTTTGCCTTTTTAATGCAGACAAAAAAAAGTTCATGAAGAATAATAGTCCCATATACTTTGTCATTTGCATCCATTGTTTGGGGATCATTGTTATTGGGCAACATAGCACCAATACAATATCCCATTTGTCTGACTCAGCATTTGCCCGCAATGCAAATAGGTGCATTAATTCTGAACAAATGTGAGCAGCAATCCTGAAGTAGACCTGTCGTGAAGAAGTGTGCAGTTCACAGTACATTACCGTTACATTAATGCAACACCTATTCACTGCCATCTGGACTCAAACACTGCAACATGGTTTCTTCAAGTGAACCCCAAGATTACATCTGGACACACATTTTGTCAAGAACCAAACACAAACCAGATTGAGACAAACAGCAAATATTAGAAATAAAGTTCAACTGTACAACATGACAAAAGTTCATTTGATGGTTACATTTTGGGCAAAGTATTTTGTTAGGATTACGACAACACTTCAACCTCCTCACAAGGCCAGTTTGCACCTAAAAAAAAAAAAAAAAAAATCATACCTGGCCGTTTTTTTTTTTGTCTTGGAGTTGCTGATTCAGTACTCTGTATATTGCAGTAAATCATGAACACACTCCCTTTAAATTCCTGTAAACTCCGGGAGGATTTAGTAGATTTAGAAAAGCTTCACATGTCAGGTGTTATATTACCTTTTACAAGAATTTTTGTGAGAAATATGTTTTTGTGTACAATTTTACACTCTCCTATGTAAAAAAAAAAAGTACTTTTGTTGTTCATTGTGGACATTTTACTGATAAGGTTTGTGTTTCCTTCTCAGTTTAATGTGTAGGTTGCAGCTCAGAGGTTGTTGCTGTTTCTTGGGACTTTGAAAATATAGATTGCGGATGCTGGGATGCCAACCAATGCAACCTATAGCAGGCTTATACCTGCAGTGTGCACCAGATGAGTCAGACTACAAAATAATGACTAAGTATCTCAAAATAATGACTTATATACAGTATAAGTCATTATTTTGAGGGAGTTTCTCACTATATTGACTTACATGACCTTGTTTTTTTCATCACATTGACAGAAATGAGCTTCTGTATGAGACAACGTTGGCTAGCATGCATTATTCTCATGGTATTACACAGGCACTGTGATCATTTATGGTAGAGAGATGCTGTGAATTCTTTGTTTCACTGCATTTGCAGGGACGGTATGCTGGTCCCCGGTGCCTCGCAATAAAGCGATGAAAAACAGCCCCGGATAGTGTGGTCCTTGTTTCCACTGTGCAGCACAATGCAGAGTTAGACCCACTGCAATTACTTGATTGGTTATTACCACAGTCCGCTTTTAGCTCCGCCTGTTAAGAATGTATGCTTCCCATTAACAATGAATTCAGCCTGCTCCAGTTCCTTTTTCCCGGAGGTGTGCTGTTCCAGGATCGCACTTATGCATCTGGCCACCAAAAATTAGCTGGCTTCATCCTTGTAGCTTTAGGGCTGCAATTTTAGGAAAGAAATAGAGGAAACTCATTCTTAAGAGTTGGATTTTGAGGGGTTGTGATTTCTACTCTTAAATTATGCTGTGAAAATATATTTTAAAAAATCAAACTCTCGGCTATTAAACCTTGTAACAGGCCAACCTAATGATTAAATTTTTAGTGAAATGTCGACATCAACTCCATCAGATGGAAAATCTGACAGAGTTGACGTCTTGCGGAGTTGAAAAAATGTTACATTTTTTCAGGTCACAGCATAGTCATAGTGAGCAGCCTTTTAATTTTTTAAAGTTGCTCAGAGTTCTCTTAATGCTAACCAAAATACATGTTTTGAAACCATGATTCTTAAGCTTGATTTAGAAGGGCAACAGAGTTGACATGTTATGACTGAGACACATCTGTTAGCAATATTGTTTAATGAATTAGTCGAAAAAAATTAGAAAGCTTACCAGTATTCCCACTTTTTTAAACCAGGAAGTGAGACAGGGGTCCTTAGGGTATAGCTAACCCTTTTTATGCCTGATTAAATCATGTTTCTGTAAGACAAAGGGTCACTTTAAAGGGTCAACATTTCCGTAAAAGTTTATTTTAAAACAAAGTTGATCATAATAGCACATTTTTACACCTATGTTATCAGTAGGTATTGTTAGTTTTAGATTTTGAAGGCTTTTAACACATTTTAAGTTGTTTGGAGTTGTGATTTTTTTTTCTGGGACAAGGGGTGTATTTGAGCACAGCGCAAGTTCAGAAACCAAAAGATTTAATAAGCGACATACAGAGTAAGAGAGAAAGAATTGAATTAGAGTGCTGGGATTAATAATTGTTAAAGTTTATTTTGTCGGGATATGATTTGTCCCAGTTCTCAATAATGGGTGAGGTAAAAGATAAAAGGCTTCTCTCTGGTGTAACTTATCAATCATAGTGACAATTTCTTTTTTTCCTGGCCCTCCACCCCCACACCTGCATCACCTCAACTGGCCTCTTCTTTCACTGATTGGGTCTCTACGCACAGACACAATAAAGACAGCTTATGAAATGTGAGAATATGAAAAAAGAAGACGGTCACCGTCTGTCTGCTTGTTCAAACAAAGACCCTTTCTGTTTCTTCAAGAGTGACAAAATATCACCCCCACTTTTCCCTTCAAAGTACCATGCCTCTTTTTTGTTTTCAAAAATGGATACAAATGAGATCTCTGGTACAAAGGAATGTAATTCAGAGATTTAACAGTGCGCATGTACACAGACAGAGGTCCAGCTGGTGCAGGACCATCTGTCCAGGTGCCCTTTCTAATGCAAACTGCACCATTTATCAGGACTGCTCTACACAGTATGCATGAAAATAATGAATTTGATATTGTCAGAAAAGATACATTTTGTCTATATTTAGATCCAGCATTGTAATGGCTCTGTAGGTCTCTCCATAGGGGGAATTGCAGTTGCTTCAAGAGGGTTGACAGAGAGTGCTCATGGCCTTCACTTTCATTCATGCAGTAATAATTAAACCACAGGCAGAAACTGTATGTGAACAATAACGACTAATATAACAAAAATGTCCATGTGCTGTGGCATTGACTGACAGGGTCTTTTCATGATCACAAAGGCTTATTCCTTCAACAGTGGCCTAATTACCCTGTAATCTCTCTCCTTTGTGCCAGGGCAAAGGATCAAACATACCCCATTAAAGCAGACTCCAGCGAGCCACGTCTCACGCTTTGGTCCCACAAACCAACGTTCTTCTGGCATGCAGTAATAGTAATAATGTGTCAATCTGAATCATGATTAAAAAATTATCACTGCGACCAGAGGCTGTCAAAAATGGAGATATTTCGAGGTTAGTGAATTTCTACTGTATGTCTGTATGTATATATAAAGCTGCCTTTTTCGATCTCTAAAACTCAATACAGGGGTCATCATCCAGATAGAAAAAGCTGTTAGTTCAACAGAGAGTCATGACCTCAAAGGTTGCTAGATTGTTGAGAATGAAAATTCTGCTTTGAATTGACATTTTGCAGCAGTCACAGATTATATATTATAGAGATAAGAGATGTTTTCAACATTGCAATAGTGACATTTAAAGGTTTTGTAAAACAATAAATACAGAAACATGTGTTATTAGCTACCCTGCCAAATTTAGAACTTAAACAAAATTGCCAAGTATATAAAATTAGGGGCCCTATCTTACACCCGGCGCAATGCCGTTGCGCCGCCAGCGCAAGTGAGTGTGCTATCTTACACCCAGCACAAGTGCCGTTTTTGCCATGTCTGCAAGATAGCAAACTCACTTGCGCCGGGTCTGATCCGCGGTGGGCGGGAGATCTAAACATGAAGGCAAAACGAAGGCGTGGCCCGGCGCGTTTGCTATCTTGTGCTTGGCGCACTGGAGTGAAAACCACTTGGGCCTTAGAGCCCTATCTTACGCCGGTCTGAAGCGCAATGGATTTAATGTATTCAAGGTGTGTCCAAATCCTCCTTTGCTGTCTCCCCCCAGCGGTGCGAGTGATATTTTGCCCTGCCCCGCCCACTGCGCCACCGGTGCAAAGCAGCAAACACCTATCAGGTGTGCCCAAGTGCCCTCATTAATTCACCGGCGAGTTTAGGCTGAACATCCAATAAACCAATCAGAAAGTCGGCTCTCATCACATGTGAGAGGTTGGTGCGCCAGCAGCGCGAGTGGTGGCAACATGAGACGGATTTACAAGGAGGAAACAAAGAGAAAAGATTTTCAAAGCGAGCAGACAGATCTCCTGGTAGTACAATAAATAAACCGCAAAATGTCATACAGATATGTAACTGGTTATGTTTTACATTGAAGCACCTTGAAATTGTGTTGTATTTTATAATTAATCATTACCTCCCACCTAATCCTCCGCTCCTCTGTCCCGCTACAAAACAATCAGAAAGAGTTTCTGAAGTTTGAAGTACGCACGGGTATATCCAACCAGATCCACACACACCGTTTTCTCTCCGGGTTGGGCAGGACTCGTGCGGTTAAATATTGTGTCTTGTATGTTATAGATAATAATTGTTCAATCCTTGTTTTTCTGGATCACAACAAACAGGCAGACACAAACAGCTGTCATGCTGACTCATCTGATAAAGACGATCTGACAGCTGTGATCCTGTGCGCACTTTACAGGTCTATTTAGATTTATTAAGCTTTATAATTACAAATAATTTATTTTTCCTTATTAGTGAGTTTATGTTTAAAGACACACTCGCGCACGGCTGTTTAACACTTATGAAAAGTGTTCTGTCAAACGTGAGACACGCACACACTTTTAACTTCAATATTTACACTTTACTGCTGATAGAAAATATGTTTAAATGACACTTTACTGATCCGCACTCCTGTGTGGGGAAAGGAATGAACAAAAATCAAGGTGTTTTGTGATTTTGATGACGTATGTGTGTTTCGGCCAAACTCGCCGGGTGCTTTAGACCAGCTTTTAGCTGGCTGATTTGGACTGAGAGAGTCGCAGAGGGTACGTTCATAACTGACTGTCAGGGAGGGTGAAGGGAGGGGGAGGCGGTGTCGTTCATGTGGCCGTTCATTGGGGCTTCTATAGTGCTGGGGGCCCATGGCTCCTGCACGTCACTGAGCCATGTTTTAGGTCCACCCAAAAAATCCTGAACACAGAAACAGTAAACAACAGATTCCAGTCTAACTCCGCAATTCAGTACTACATACTTTTCAGTGTTTTCAGATGTTTTCAGCAACTATTTTCTAACATATTTGATGCATTTAGGAGAAAAACTCTTTTTTTTCTTTATACAGACTTTAATCAATATGTCTCCATTTGACTGGCTTTGAAGATTTTATTCATGCATAAATGAACATTCCTCACCATTTTTCCTATCATTTCTGCATCACGCTATTATCTTGATGCTTTATTGAAAACATATATACACATGTCAAGACTTTAGAAATCCATTTAGACTGAGTTAACATTCCATCTCATTGTTTTTATTTCCTTTTATCAGGAAAACAACATAAGACATTTTAGCCTGCTTCATAAATGAGACAAATCAAGTGCATTTAGATGGATTTTTCTTCACCCATCAGTAAAACAGGTGTTTAGGTCTTCTGTATATATAAATCTTAAATTTACTGTATTTCCTCCTTCATCTTGTTTATTTGGGGACCCACATAACATCGGACTCACCTGTGGGTCCTGACCCAGTCTTTGTGAATGAGTGCTGTAGAGCACTCTTCTTCTTTGGTTTTAATGCCAAAGAAAGCTAAATAATTTATGAATTAATTGTAAATTACAAATACGTTTTCAGGTAAAATTGGTATACTTTCCTATAAAAGTTAATGCAGGTGTATATATATATATATATATATATATATATATATATATATATATATATATATATACACACACACACACACACATATATATGTGTGTGTACATTAAAATATAAGGATAGAATGAAATATAATAAAATAAAAAATATACTATGTGAGATGAGGCTATCACAGCTGACCTTCAGCGATTCAGAGAGTCTAAGTACAGGTAAAGAAAATATTATGGAAAAGTCTGGTTTCTGGTAGTTAATTGGTCTACTTTTATTCCAACATATCAAAAGCCACTAAAAATTCAAACCCAGGCGCCCTTTTAAATAACAGGTGAATCACTATTGACTTACTGGTAGCCATGATCTTTATTCAACATTAAACATAATGAGAGCTTTCAATTTGGTCTCAATGTCTGGTATCAATGGATATTTAATACTTCTCCTTGAATGCTTCAGTTTTGATCAAATCATATTTTGCGGGTAGTTGTGCCTTTTGAATTTCAGCCTCAGCAGTAGTATTTTTTTTACAACATTTTATTGAACATTTTGAAGAAGGATTTGAAGCAGGAAGAGACCCTGGCCTTGAGGTCTTTGACCTGATTTTTAACTGATCAAATACTGTTATAAATAGAGCGCGTGAATGAAGATGAGCAGGATGTTCTCTTTTTTTCTTCAAGTCTGCCAATAGTTTTGAACAAATAGACCATTGCACACTGATTAGTGTTAGGAGAGAAAGGCATGGTTTACTCACCACTTCTTATTAACTTTGTGAAAGGTATAGTACACACAAAATTCTGACTGAATCCACAGTGTAAGCCTCCAAAGCTAAGCCTTCACTATGGTTGCATCAGATGACATGATGGCACTTGCCACTGTATTCAGCAGATATTACAATAGTAAAGGGTAGTGTAAATACGTGTGTCAGAGGCATATTTTCAAGAGCAAATAGCCAACGTCTTTTCTTTATATTGTAAGTAAATGATTGCACATTGTAGTGGCTATAGAAGAATAACACCACCTGTGTTGAGATTGGTTCCCTATAAGCCTTGCTCTCAGTCTGCCACTGGGCACAAAAATTGTGTCTCCATTATAGACAGGTTCAATTTTGTGGAACTTTGCGTTGACCTTTGACCCAAGCCATGTAAAATTAATATCTATCCAATAGTCTTTGTGACATTTCAGCCTGGACCAAAGCAACCAAAGGACAAACCGACATTTTCATCTCTTGAAGCCATGCTGTCATATGACTTATAAAACAGCATCTCCTGATATAAAACAGGTTGCTAAAGGCGCATGGAGGCAATAATGCAAGTAAAACACAGAATTTGACATATCTGAAAAAGAAATTACGTAAAATTGGTACATGTGTGTGCTCCACTGAGTGCCATGTATTTTTCAGCCATTTCAGCCCGGTGCTGTTGTGATTCCAAGACCTGAGTAATGACTGGAAAATACCAGGAAACTCCACAGTATTGATAGATACCATATCTTTGCTGACGCCTGCAATGCCTGGGCCATATAATTTGACATACAGAGTCCAGCGGGCTGTGTTGACAGGGTGTTTATGGGCAGTAATAAAACATTAATGTCTTTGTCAACCATTTCTTTTGACACAAAAATCGGGAGCGATGCTAAAACAACACTGTGCAGCAGCCCTTGTCATGCTTAGTTGTTTAGCCAGGGAAGAATTCAGCTAACATCGCAAGAAGGTTATTTATCTTGGCTAGCCACTGCCCCGGGCTGCAAACGGCAAAGCACTTAATAGCAAACAAGTGACATCTTTTTTCAAATGATTCAACAGTCATCTAAAAACAGAGCTGACCAGTGGCCTGTGGCTATTGTTAGTGTCTAGTGTGACTTATAGCATTATGTCACTGCACCCCGCAGAGGGGCAAATATGTGCTTAGCATAAATTAAAGTCTCCCAAAATAAACACGTACAACTTCTTGACAAACAAAGCGGGGCAAACAAGGCCAGCTCTTTCTACAAAGAGGCTTGTGTGAAGTGATTTATTTTCATTCTCTGAGCACATATTAGTGAACCAATCAATGTAAACCAACTAAATCTGTGGAGTTTTAAAATGGGAAAAATTAAGGAGTCAAAGTTTTTCCCTCACGTCCACTCCTATAATGTGCAATAAGGAGTTCAAATGTTTGATTTAAAATTGTATTATAAATGAAAGCTGCATAATACTCTAATTATGCATCGGTTATATTTCTAAGTTATTAACATACATTTGCTATAAATTTGGTCAAATAAAGTGTGTGTGTCTGTGAGTATGACTAACTGTGCTATACTTTATTAATGACTTTCCTCTTTTCTATGCATTTTAATACCGTGCAATATTGCAGTGTGGTGAAAAATTAAACAGGATCTTCCTGGCCAGTTGGTCCAGTGCCTGCTGACACAATCTGCCATTGGGAAGGGGAGCAGCCCATGACCCACTTAATGTTTTAGAACCACGGTGAAATCCAACACAACACACAATCTCTGATCTACAAGTAAAGGGATAACACTGGTCCTTATTCAGAATAGCATAAGGGGGTACATAGTTATTTAAAGGGGTTTCAATCTACAGAATGTGCTTCAGATGTGCATACAAAGTATGTCACTGCTTGTTTTCACTCAGGTTCAATTTTGATTTACTGCCTATTTTAGGTCTATATCAACCAATGAGCACAGGATACCCCAGGAAAAAAACCTAAATTACAGAGGTGGGACCGAAAAGTCATTGTTTTGCAATCTGCAAGTAAGTCTAATGTCTTTGCACTCAAGTCCCAAGTCAAGACGCGCAAGTCCAAAGGCAAGTCAAAGTCCTAAACTTTGAGTTATGAGTCCTCAACAAGTCATAATGCGCTCTTTACCATTTTAACAACAGGGCCACGACTTACTGTTCTTAGTGCAACATCAAACGTCATCAGAAGTTGGAAGCTGTTGCGTCTCCATCTGTAATGTTTGCATGTTTGTTGACCACCTCTTAGTTTTTGTACACAAATGAAATAAGCTTTGATATAATTTTTTCCAACCGGAGCTCAGTAACATATGGTTGATGGTTCAACTTGATTGGATGCTGTCAGATTGGTTCCGGGAAATTAAGTGTTGACTTGCTGAGAATAAATAGTGTTGATTCAGGAAATGAAGGAAATGATTTGATTCATGGATTTGTGGACTTTTTTGCTCTTTATACCATGTCACATTACTGTCCGTTTATAGCGACACAACATCCATTTTACTACCACCTATCCATCACAGTGTAAATTTATCAATCACAGTAAATAAATTTACATGCATACCTGTCTACAACCTTATTGTTTACTTATTACTATTATATACTTATACTTTACTAATTTTACTTACTTGAATTTTTCCTCAATAATATTATCTCTTGTAATTATCCAAAGAAAATAAAGAAAAGATTATAAATAAATCTGCAGCTGCTGATGAGACCCTTCTGCTTTAAGGGGTCACCAGCCTACTGAGTAAAATTATGCCACTTAGTAAAGCAACAGCCTCCATAAGGAGGAAATAATATTAAAATGTGCTTTAATGTGGTTGTCTGCCCCTCTACTATTAATAAAGTCTTAACTGTTACTGACATGTACTACGCCGATGGCCCCAAATGATCTTAATATGCTTTATTTTAACTGCAGTTGTATTAAAATACTCAAATAAGGATTTTAATATATTTTCTGATTATCTAAAAGCACATATGTTGAGCAACATGCTGTGCGGGGCTTTCACATTGACAACGTGTCTCTATTTTAGGGCGACAGCCAGTTGGATGGTTCTCATGTGCACATCAGCTGACAGTAACGCTCACAGATCAGAGGTGTAAAAAGGGTAATAAATGTAAAGCGCAGGCAGGCTCTCACATGAATCCAGTAAAAAGTGTAATGAAGCCACTCCAGCATGATAGTTGCTCTCATCTTGTGCCAAACCACCACATAGTTGAAGTAAAGGAAGCTCAGCATTATTGGCAAGGATTCATAAAAGCAGAGGCCTGTTGAAATCCAAAGGCCTCCACCGTAGAGATAAGAGACGTCCTGTCACAGCAAGGTGGGCCGCTGAGTGAGTTTCACACGTTCCTACTGAAAGAATAATGCATAGGTGCCTGGAGAGAAAAAGATCTATGCGTGTTTCTGACTTACATTGTACTAATTTGCAATTCTATTTTATCTGATTGTCTTGCATAATTTCTTATGATCATGTTCTATTTGTATTCATAAGTATTTGTCTTTCTATGGAGTGTGGGGACCTGTTGGGATATGTTTGGATAGCTTTTAATATGGATTTTTCTGTATAGGGTGAGCAGGGAAAATAAGTGGAGCAGTGTGTAGTTGGGTAGATTTTTTCTAATTTAAGAAACAAAGTTACAGAGGGAAGGTGTGTTTAAATGAAACCAGAAGGTATTCATTTTGCTCTCTTGATCTAAACTGATCAATCTTTTTAAACTGAGATCAATTTTCAGCACATAAACTGGCAAACTTTTGATCTCACGGCCAAAAGTCCAATATTTCACCTCATCCTTGTGTAGTACTGCACATTGCTTGGCTGCAAATTGCAAAAAAAGAAGAATCTCACCATTAATAAAGGTGAACAGATAAAATGTAAAAAAGAAAGGGCCTGCAAATATCGGCATATTACTATTTGCAGCACACCAGCAGGACAATGTTGGTCTGTCAGACAGTTTGTCTTTCCAGATTATCTTACTTAGGGGTGGCAGCAGCTCAGTCTGTAAGGACTTGATGTGGGAACTGGAGGGCTGCTGTTCAAGTCCAGCACTGAGTGTAGACTGGTGGTACAGTATGAAGAGGTGCCAGTTCACTTCCTGGCTACTGCCAAGGTACAGGTCCTGTTTGTGCATGTGTGTGTATTTCAGGCACTTGTGTATTAAAATTACAACAGAGTGAAAACGTGTGATTTCTCCAAGAGGAATTAATAAAGTTTTCCGTCCTCTTCCTTCAACCCTTTGCTGCAGAATAAGATTTATCAACCAACCGGTCAGATGGGAGTCAGCACCCCCAGGCCTGGGGCCACAGTTCTCTGCCAGAAAAGGTCGATTGATCGAACGGAAGTGAGCTGATGCACGAAGCAGTTCAAGTATTAGAATCTTGTACACGAGTGGGAAAATTGAGGATGGAGAGACTAATTGGTTCCCTGTTGTCTCGGGCAGTTGGAGAAGAGAGCGAGGAGGGAGCTGAGTCGTTCTAACCCTCGCCTATGGTCATGAGTCTTTGCGTAGTGACTGAAAGAATGAGATTTTGAATATAAGCGGTCGAAATGAGATTTCTCTTTAGGATGGCTGGGCACAGCCTTCAAATGGTGGTGGTCAAGGTGCTTTTCACATTTGTTTAGGATGTCTCCTGGGTGCCTTCCTTTGCCAGGCGACCCCAGGATCGACCCAGAACTTTCTGGACATACATAACTCAGGATGCTTCAGGATCCCCCTGGAGGAGCTGGAAAATGTTGCTGGGGAGAGGGACGTCTGGAATACCCTGCTTAGCCTGCTGTCGCTGCAACCCAACCCTGGATATTCGCAGAAGAAAACTCATAGATGGACCAAACTGCTATTAAATTTAGTATTGATATTCCACTTGGGGCAATGTTTATATTTTATCCCAAATATTGGTGAGGCTATATGAATATCAAAAATTGTCAGTATTTCTGAAGTTATTCATGATGTAGCCTTTACACTTACTTTTAAACTTCTATTACTTTCCAATTCTGTGCGGTGGTTAATTTGTTGTCATGCCAATACTAAAAAAAGTGCAAGTTAGTCTCAGAAAATTAAATCTGAGATCAACACCGTCCTATGAGACAATGCGATTGATGTTTCTTTTAAATCTCCACTAATCTGTCATTACTTTTTTATGTGAAGGTAAGCAGCAGAGCCACTGTTGACCCGTGGTGCTCAGGTCTACTGTTCACACAGGCTTTAGTTGCCATGGTAATTTATGTTGTCAATTCACACCTTGATCATACACAGCTTTGTACTCCCAGTCTCAATTAAGAAGAGCATTCGACACCTCAGCTATTAGGGTTACAAAAATGATTTACGTTAGCTCATCAATAGCATGCTCAAAAACAAACATAATTAAAAAGAAACCATGAAAATTTAATTGTTTGTTGCTCACAGATGAGAAGAAATCGTTCAGTCTTCTTTAATTAAAGTATATATTTAAGAATGCATTTACAATATACACTGCTGCTGACATTTATAACAAACCAATCTCTTCTGATGGAGGAAGATTTCATTCTTTCTTCAGGAGCTCTCACTCTTCCTCGCCCCTTTCTCTCGCTCAGTTGGTCAGGATGGATCCTAGCACCTCAACTGATGTTGCCACTGATTTACACTCTTGTTGAAGGATGCGAGCGGAGTGCCTTTTACCAACAGTTGTGAATCACAGGGGCTTTTCATGTGTTGCTTTCATCTTCGCGGCAGAGCAAAATGTATTCCATTAGATTACCATGATTTCCATTAGATTACCATTAGATCACTGCGCAGTCTATTGCAGCCTTTCGCAAACACACTCTATAGGGTATGAATAGTGTTTTGTAAGCTTTATATAAGACACAGTGAATTTCTGCTGACTCTGGCTGTTAAGTTTTAACAACTGAAACAGCGTTGGACTAAATACAAATACATTTACCTCAACCATTTATGACTTTTTCCCCCCTCACACGGAGATACACACATATACACTCTACAGAATTTAAAATGTCAGTCTATTAGCCAAACTCTGTAGAGGCTAAAAAACCTTTTGACTTGGTGGAGGTTACAGGAGCAGGGATGGGGACTGAACATGACTTTTCACTTTTTTTTTAAAAAAAAAGCCCCCGCTCAATATTAATATTCTTTTTTAACAATCGGCTCATCTGGTTCGGCTGGGCAGCAACCCTTGTCCTGACTGTCCTCCTGACTATGGGCTTTGTAGTCCTTTAATGGATGGGTTGAACTCACTTACTGCAGCCACTGGGGGTTGATGTACAGTATCTCCCCTCTATGACACCTCTCATAACATCACAATATGATCAATATGAAAATTAACTGATAGATAAAAAAAAAAAAAAAAAAAAAAAAATTTAAAAAAAAAAAAAAAAAAAAAAAACTTTGCAAAACATGGGCAGAGGATACAGAGTGAAACTGGAAAATAAAAGTAATGTTTTTAAAAAAAAAGCAAAGCAAAAATTGCAATTAATTAATTTTCCAAAATACGTCTATGTGCTTTCCCATTTAAAGGAGAATTCACAAAGAATTTGACACATTGTGAAATTCAAACATAATGACATGACATATGCCATTAACATGATATGTTAATGGCATATAAAGGTTCACATATCCACCAAATTGCACAGTAGAAGTGCAATTAGCAATTGCCAAAATGATGTGTCCTTTATACTAAATATGACAGCCATTTCTTTTCTTTCTTCTTTTTCTTTTTTAAACCAAGAGGTGTTACTTTGACCTAATATGACACTTTTACATTTTACCTGACACATTTTACTTTACTGTGGTTTTGCTTTCTTTTCAAATGCAGAATAAAGGTAGAAGCTGCTATAAGAGTGATGTATAACACGCTCTGTGAAGAGTTAACGCTCCCTTAAGATCCTCCCCAATGTCCCCAAAATGTTAGAATGGAATAGAGTAGAATAGAAAATACTTTGTTTATCATTTGCTTGCAACAGTCTTTGCTTACATGTGCAGAAAACCCATTTAAAAAGTACAAGTAAATTAAAAAAAAACCCCACAACATATCACATCCAAACAGAAAACATGAAAATACATTTACACAGAGACACAATAGAAGCTTCATTTAAAAGAGCATCAGCTACTGAGGTCAGGACTGTCTCAAGGTTAAGGAAAAGAATAAATAGATGTAAAGTGCTGTGTGCTGAGGTTGGTAAGCAGACTTCAAAAAGTGTCTGTCCTTACTGATTAAGATGTTTTATGGCAACAGGAATGAAAGATTTTCTGTAGATGTTTTTTTCTTCACACAGGGGAATCTGTGCCTTCGCTCTGACGACAGTAGCTGAAAATGATGATTTAGAGGATGGCTGTGGTCAGCTAAGATTTTGCTGGACTGTTGGACTGCTTTGATGTGGTGAAGGGACAGTTGGCTTGTAACCATACTGCCCACTTTAACTATTTCAGAAAGCTTTATCTTGCCTTTGACACAGTGTTTGAACCAGGACACAATGTTAAAAGCGAGCGTACTTTCAATTAAGGATGATCTTTGTATGAACTACTCAATTTTGCAAGTAAAGTCAGCTTAATTTTGTGAGTAAAATAACTTTTTTTTAAAAAAATCAAGTAAATTTAAGTTGCAAAACTAAGATGTTTTTACTAGAAAATGTATTTCGTATGTACAAAAAATAAGTAGCTCATACAAAGACCATTCTTGCTTGATCTTTAAAATAATCTGATGCAAAAAGTTGCCGTAATTTTTTAAGTAGATCAAGCAGGATATTTTTTTATCAGTGTGCTTTCAGCAAAAATAAGGGAAAAAAAGCATAACCCTGCTCTTTTCTAAACTCTTCTTTTCCCTTTCATTTTTTCTGCAGTCCCCAATGCTCTCTGATTTCAATGTATCTGCTTAAAAAGCATCATACTTCTCACTTTGATATTGTGTTTTATATTTATATTATATATTAATTTCCTCTCCTTATACAAAGTAAAGACAAAATATGTTGTCATTTGGTGCAATCTTTTTCCTGCAGCCTGCAACAATAATCATGTGCTTTCACTGCCTTTTAAATCACAAATCACAGGTCCTCACTAAATGCACGGGCAGGAACTTTGCCACTAGATGTAGCTGAAGTACTCAGGTACCAGAGACAGTGCTCAGGAAACATGCTGCCCTTGATGCCAGCCTGATGCTGGTTTGCAGATGGGTTTTTTTTTGTTTTGTTTTTTCCTTCCTTTTTCTTCACAGTAACACAGCAAAGCGATAAAGCACAGAGTCGTCGTCTTTGAGAAGCATGTTTTTCTTTTGCTTCTTTGTTTCTTTTTTTCCCCCTCTCCTTAGATCCAACACCCTTTCCACTTTTGAAAAATGATTGAAAATCTTTTAAATTATCTAAAAGCTGGAATATGTTTGTGTGCTAAAATATTTCCCTCCTAACAAGTGTCACAGAAAATTTGCGTCAAGCCCTCTCAGACTCATATCTTTTGTGATGATGCTGAATGTTACAAGTTGTTCCCAGCAATCACTCCCCTGTAAATAAAACTGATAGACACGGGTCCTATATGCAACGACGCACACTTACACATAACTTCCCCTTTCCCTGTGGCTCCCTCTCCGTCCTGTGTCAAGGCATTATTCACTCTCTGGCAGATTTCAAAAAGACAGTTGGGGGGGTGTTGGGCTAGGGGTTAGCGTGCTGATTATGCCATCTTTTCTTCCTTTCAAATCACCAGCCTCTGCTCTCCAAATGTAACAATCACCAGGAGGGTGGGATAGAGACGCCGACATTTGACCTGATTTTGCACAGATCTATTACTGTTAGCTCGGCGCCTGGTTTTTACGTGCCGCGTGTAACTTAAAGTGACACTTGCCTGAAGCTCCCTTGGAGGCGCGAAGCTAGGTTGGCGCTCTGAAACCACATATGACAAGCAGGGGAAGGGAGCAAGAGAGGGAGCTTGCCAGGGTAAGGGGTGTTTGTCAGAGAGCTAGTGAGGAGAGGCGGGTGGGATGGAAAAAAAACTGAAGGAAATAAAAAGAAATAAATTGTCTCACTCTGGCTCTCGCACCATTTCTGTTGGTTGGTTTGTTAGACTGTCTGCCTCCCTTGCTCTTGTGCTGGTTTCTTCACCTAAGCGATGTCCTTGGATAGTTAACTCCTTGAGAGTAAGTGGCACAGCGGTGAGAGAACACAGAGAAGAGAAAGAGAGGACACAGGAAAAAGTGAAGTTAGGCCACACAGGTGGCTATAAAAAAAACACAAAAAAAACTGCCTTTCAATTTGACCGAACACTTGACATTACGAGTAGCATCGGAATCTATACCAGACAAATGATAATAAACTACTTGATGGGGTTATTTGTGGAGCTCAGTCTTCAGTGTTGTGATTTGGTGATTTCTGAGGATCTTTGGTGCTGTCTTTGTCTCAGAATGTCTTTCAGTGGATTATAGAAGAGTCGTTGTTATGTCAAATTAACTAGAATGTCTCTTCCTACACTTGAGTGTTCACTAAACCCCAACCTCAAACCACTATGGCCCAGTGATAGCACAGCAACCATATCATGGCAAACTCTGAAGTTCTCTGTATGCTGAAAGGCATGTAAGTATAGGCAGTGCAGGCAGTGCGGTTGAACTGGGCCCCATATAGAGAGTGGGCCCTCCAACAACAAGTTGTGCGGAGAGCAGGCCTGTATAGTTTTGAAAAGGTAAACCCATGTCGATTATGTTTTTCTTTTTTCTTTCTCTATTTTTTGGTAAAATAGCCAAAATCAATATTTTATGCATAAACTATAAATTAACTATAAAAACTGCCCAGTTGCTAAAGTGTGGGCCGCAGCCAACTGGTGGGCCGTGCGTGCCCTGCAGGTGGGGCCTGAGAGGTCATGAAAGATGAATAATAAAACATTCTTAAGTTTCACTTTTTAAAGTTTTTAATCTGTGATTCATTTCAAAAAAGTTAAAGAAAACAAAGCAATGGATTCAAATGCGTTTTTCCTCATTTGTTTGACCTAGTTTAACAGATGTTGCACCATATTTGAGGACCAGTTATCACCAGAATGTATCTTATATCTGATTAGTTTTGAGTGTCGTTCAGAGTTGAGATTTAAAGTTTGGGAGGACCCCAGAAGACTTTCAGATTTCAAATTGGGCCACGGTGTTCTTAGGTTTGGGAATGGCTGAGTTAAATGAATAATTTCTTATTTTCTTTCTATTTTTGTCATTTGCAGATATACAATGATGAGTGCTGGGTAATATGTATGTTGATGCTGTCCACTGTCTCTGTTTTGATCATCGAGATGATATACTGTATAAATGGTAACTAGTTTAGGCACAAAATCTGTCAGGACTGAGTAGCTGAACACACGTACAGTATGACCCCTCTCCTAGTAGCAGTGCAGCAGTTTGGTTGACATCAGCATCAATGCTGCCATCAGTGGTGTGTCAACAACCATGCAGCAGGTAACATTAGGACAGGAATGTGTGAGTGAGTGTGCTTCATCACTAGTAGTGTTAGAAAGTGGTAGTCTCAGTGTGCACTCAACATAAAAGTGTCAGAAATAGATTAAACAATATGTTTTCTGCTCTGATGTATGCTGCAATTGTTAGCATGCCCAGCTATGTAGCTTTGTCTCACTTAGTTTGTTTACAGCTAACTCATCTGTGCAGTATTTGTGTGGAAGCCAGTCCTGGATACTACAGTCTGTCAGAGTTAAAGGGAAAGTTCACCCAAAAATGAAAATTTAGTTTTTTTTAGTCCACAAAACACTGCTGGAGTTTCACAGGAAAGCAGTGTTGCAGAATCTCCTAAACAATGGAAGTGAATGGTGAATAGTTTTCAAACATAAAAAACATTTAATGGAATAAAAACATAAAATGTCTCCATCTGGTATAATCCATGTCTCCTAAAGCCCCAGCATGCCAAATTGACAAAAAAAATGCAGACTAACAGAATAAACCCAACCCTCAATCCACATGAGGGTGAGTAGGTAATGAAATGAAAATGAATTTTCATTTTTGGGTGAACTATCTCTTTGATGCTAACAGTAGCAGCTCTGTCCTGCTCTTTATTGGGTAAGAACCCCGGCAACATTGCTTGATAGATTCAACAGGCATATTGGTTAGTCCCCCTCCTGAAAAGTCTTTTCTCTCGTCACGCTAAAAGTGAAACATCCATAAAATATGAATATTAATCAAACCTCTCTAATCTGGAATCTAAACAACAACATAAAATTTTAATTTTTCCCCATCGTACTAGCTACATGGCAGTACAAGAACAACTATACACAAGAAGTTGTTATATAACAACTTCTATATAACAAGAACTTCTATATGGAACATCAAATAGTGGATGATTTTTTCTGGGATACGCAGCTTCAAACTCTGTCTTTTGGAATAGTAACAAGTATGTATAGGTGTAGTGCTGCCAGAGAGCACAGGAACTACACTTTGCCACTTTTTTTCTCCTCCAAATGAGGTGATAGAATATTTACAGTTCACATCACCTGAAGATCAGATCATGACTGTGTGTCTGGTCCCAGTCGGATAGAGTGAAGTTTTTGCATTGAAAGTCGTCTTTCTCCTGTTGTTTTCCACAGACTCGCATTTGCAGCAAAGAGACTGACTGCCACAAATGTGACGAAGCTATTCATAAAGTCAATCTAACATTTGATTGTGTGGCCAGTTATTATTGACTATTGTGTGACTACTGTGTACACTACATGTCTGCATATATGTAGCCATCAGGAACATAATAAAGACCCTTTACAGGGTTCTGGTATTGAAATGAGCCACCTGGAGCATTTTAGCTCACTCATCAAGCTCACATTAGCTTTCGTAGCTAGCTAGCTAAAACTGATAAAATCTGCTAGTGACTTTTGTCCTTTTAACGAAATTGTCAAAAATGGCTGCTGGCTTGAAACACAAAAATTTGAGTTGCAAATCTGCCACCATCAGGAACCATGGGAGGCGGGGCTTAGTGATCAGTCATTTTCACATTCTGGAGATCTCACTGCAGTACAAAATATAACAATATAAAATATAAGATACCAACCTTCAGTGTCTGTTGGTGCAGACAAGGATACCAATGCAATACCGTCTTTTAACTGTCTCTAAACATTTACGTTAAATTTTAGGCGAATGGATTCTATCTTTTTTTCTCTCCTCCATATCTAATTCAGTGATTTTTGCCAGTATCAGACCAATACCAATACTGAATATCGGATTGGAACATGTAGAAACATGTTTATGTTATGTTTATTGTAACCCTTCAGCTGAGTTTATAAAACATCATGGTGACTGACAGAGCCCTAGATAGAAATCTGCAGTTTCACTTCACTGACTCTCAGAATCTTTGACATCAATAATTGACTGTCGCAGACTGACGTGATGAATCACACTTGATGGATATAAAAAAAAAACCCCACACAAATCAGAAAGAAGTAACAGTTCTTCTCTCATTTCTGCAACAGTTAATGTGAGCATGAAATCGGCCTAATTGAATAAATGAATCTGCACACCTTATAGACACTAAACAATACAGTAATTACTGCAGTTAATCATCATTTGGGAGGACTTTACGTGGTTCAGTAGGTGTTGAGCATGTGAGAGCAAAGATGGATATTGCACGCTTTGAGAGAAGAAGCTCATCTGCAGACACACACACACACACACACACACACACACACACACGTAAACACATACAATCAACCATCTCGAAGCGAGAAATTTATCTCTTTGAAGTGTTCTTATGCAGCGAGGAGCTCCTGAAGGCCTACATGGCTTACCGACCTACAAGGCCAACAGGGTGGGAACATCCTGATTGTTTATCCTTTTACTACACAATCTGGATCATTTGTCACGCTCATATCATTACCATACATGAACGATAGGCTCTGCTTATGTGTGTGTGTGTGTGT
>JAJHUR010078189.1:7039-48868 GCA_027495735.1 Lutjanus campechanus | reverse complement strand
TTAGAAGCTGTGCGCACTGATAAACTCCCTGAAAGCCACTGTGTAATCCGAACCCTGATTATGACATTATGAGGTGAAAATAAGTTGATGAGCTGAGTTCTTCTCTGATTGTATCGCGGGTGAGCCTGTGAACATCTGAAGTGGTCAGTACAGAGAGCCATATGCATGAAAAAGTCAAAATATGGGAAATAATTGTATCTCGTGCGCACGTTTTAGTATCTCGTGCGCACGATTTAGCTTAAACGTGCGCACGTTTTAGTATCTCGTGCGCACGTTTTAATATCTCGTGCGCACGTTTTAGTATCTCGTGCGCACGAGATACTAAAACGTGCGCACGAGATAGTTTTTTTTTTCTCCATGACACTATAGGGGCTCCGTAAATATCTGTTTGTCTAATACATTACAAGCAAGAAAACATTCCACAGAATTCTGCAGATTTTCATTCTGGATCGCTGCTGAAAACTATTTTAAAAGCCTGCAGATTCCTTGTGTTCTTGCTTATCAATGTAAAACACCTACAGACCAGCTCACTAATACAAATGCCAACTAATTCTTTATTATACAGTTTAGGCGGGTAACACATGTATGACTGTAACAAGACTCATCGGCATTCAAAGTTGTGCTGTCACCCACAGCATGGCCACATGAAAACTCAGTGAACATCAAAGCATTGCAAGACATAAAGCCTGCATCAATAGTGCAAAGCTGTATGTTTATCTACACTGCATCAGTGGGATTTGTGTTGTCTCAGTTTGTATTCTTTAATGATCTGCTCTGGAAAAAACTGTTTAGAAGATATGAGATTTCCATTCACGCCTCACAGTACACAGACAATTCTCTGCTTATGATAAAACACTGCATTCGTCATGGCTCAGCGGGGAAGCAGAGTTCGCAGTGCGATGTGGGCAGATACTCACAAAGACACCAGTGACAACAGGTCATTTGGTTTAGCATATTAATTGCAGTACAGTTGCCTGCCTCAGCCTCCAGAGAGGACATTTACAGTCTTTTAACATGAAAGTCCTCTTACATAGTCCAATAAACTGAAGGGTTTAACCACTATTGCTACAGTTTTTGTGGGCACTGCCACTCAGTTCAGACAGAGCAGAGCGGTCAAAGGTTTTCCTCCATGAGGCATGTGTTCGACATGCCGTTCTAGTGTTTTGTGGCACAGTGACTCATAGGCGTAGGTCACGGCTGGGAGCAGCAGAGCATTAACAGACTCAATTGCTCACATCCTTGGCCAAATGAACTGGGAGTCAAATGACTACAATGAGTGGGGCTTATCACTTGTGCCACCTGAGCAGGGGGCTCGATATATGACTGCTGAGCTGCACCATCGAACGCCTTCTTTGCTTAAGTCACCTTGGGGCCGGTTCCCTCCCTGCACGCGGATATTTATTCGGCAGCTGTCGTTTCATTGAGTACTCACGCTAAACCCTGCAGTCATACTTCTGAGGCTGACTCGTGAGATCATTTGTCCTTCTCTACCGCGGGGAGTCATGTTAAAGCTTAATCAAATCCTGCCAGTATGCTGTATAATGTTTAGCTGGTGCAGGCTTTTTATATTTGTGTTGTATTTAGCCAACAGCATTGTTTTGTTGCATCTCATTCAGCCAATTGTTCTTCAGAGACTCCAAGGTGCACTTTGTGTGGTCACACATTATTTCACAGTACATTAATAAAACGAAACAAGCTGTACTTTGTATCAGATTAGACAAAAATTAGAAATGATATGTTCTTTAGTAGATTAAACTACACAGCTATAATATAATTAGATTCCATACCCCAAGTGGTATACTAACGACACATAAAAAGAGGAAGACAGCACTAGACACTTTGTCAGACACTTTATTAGTCTTTATTGGAGAATAATTAAGGACACATTACAACAGAACTGTACTGTAAACTCAAGTATATTATTTCCCACCATGAGACCCTTATTTGACTTTATTGGAGGGTAATTAGATACACATTATAACAGAACTGTACTGTAAACTACAGTGAAATCACTTATCTGCTACTTCCCCTTTTAAAAACAAAATGTTAACCAGATCTATCAAGTAAAGATCAAAATGGGTGACTGCACAGACTTATTGTAACACTGTAGGCAGATAATGTGATTTGATCAAAGAACTTGGTATCGGTCTTGGCTCTGCCAACTGTACGTATGACACCATCCAAAGAAAGCATCTCAAGTAGCAGACATGTGATTTCTCTTTAGTTCACAGTACAGCTCTGTTGTAATGTGTCGCTAATTACCATCTAATAAAGTCTAATAAAGGGTCTAATACTGTCAAAATAAATAACATTATTTCTAGTTTTTGTGTAATTTGATACAAAAACAGCTTGTTACGTCTTATTATTGTTCTGTAAAATGTGACCATTTGTGTTCCTCCCTGCTGTGCAGTGAATTTCTCTGTGCTGTGTCCTTGCTATGAGCCACACCTCCCTGACCCTTTGAGACAGTCAGCCTGCAGATTTTCATTCTTTGAAGTTTGGGTTTCTCTTTGTCAGCCAAAGGAGAAATAAGTGTAATTTTTTTTTATTGTGTAAAAAAAAAAAAGCCCACTTACAGAAATTACATTCATTCGAATTAGGTCAACTAGACTCAAAGGGTACAGGATTTCCTTCAAAGAGTTTTCAACATGCCAGTGGCAACAACACTGAAAGGAAACAACAGCAATGTCCTATTAATTTCAAGTGATTAATTTGGTTTGTAACCTCAAATAGCACAAGCGAAAAACAATAATAATCACAAGTTGCATCTCTGCACTGTACATCAGATTAGTCATCCTCAGCCAGATGAAACTGGCTTCTTATCTGCAGCCTATACTTACATTACCCTGAGTCATCAAGCACCCTGAGGCTCAGAATCACCAGAGAAATCCCACATAAAATCAACACCCTTTCATAAATCAGTGGTTGACTTTGGTTAAGTGGGATTATGTTTAAATGCCTTTGGGTCTCCTGATACCCAGGATCCCAGATCTGAGGCTCAGAGATGCGAGCTTTTTGTCCATGCAACCCTGATGAAATGTCGTTGGCTCAAAGTGAATCTTTTGTTGTTCAAACAAAAAGCAGAGGTTTCTAAAGCCAGGAAAACATGCTGTACTCTGCGTATCATGTAATGTCATGTAGGCAGAACAGAAAAGTATTATATTATTCCCTTTAATATAAAAATACATATATTTGCTGAGCTGAAATCCTGAGTGATGATACTGCACATTATTTGACAAATGTGCTCTTCAGGCTCATTATTGTGATTTACAATTCCCTCACCTCAAGCCATAATAAGCCCAGAGGAGGCTATGTTGAGCTCAAAACAAGTTTATGTGATAATTTTGCAAAAAAACAGTTTGGATTAATTAGCAGCAGAGTATCTCAAATCTATCTGAAATTTGTATTCATAGAATTAGCTAAAAACATGATTACAGTTTAAAAATGCATATATTATTTTGCCTCATATTTTTTCTTCTTTTAATTTGTGTTTGGCTTCAACTTGATAATAATTAATAATTTAATGGATTTTTGTTAGGAACTGTATGAAAATTATTGGTGCAAGAGGACAGGAAAGGGGGAGGAAACTTTTAACTTTTGTGGGAGAGCAGAAGTGGGTCTTTTAACACTTTTTCATCCTGCACTCAGATTTTATTTACAACACAGTCTCCGTTACATTTTCCCCTGTTATGTTGTGGTGACAATTGCACAAGGGTTACAGAGATTGTATCAAGACTCTTGTCTTTGGTCATATTTATCCAACAAAAGCACTTTGGTTAATACATACACTTTTCTGTTTTGGGGATGAGCATGTGATTAGTGTAAAACATTCAATTTTGATCTGTGATGTTTCAAAGAGGTGTTTAACCCCAGACGGATATTATGTTTATCACCATCATTATGATAATAATTATATTGTTTTTCTCCAGTGTCTCCATGAGAAGAGTGAGAGGGACTGACGAGCACAAGTGTCACTTGTTACATAAGATGCATTGTGTGAAAACATACCGTACAGAGAAATATTCATTTAACATTGTAATATACTTTTTAAGCACATTAAATAAAACCAGCCATGATAAAAACATTGCCTTCCTCCTCCAGTCACAGAAAACAGTACAGTTCAGAGCGAGCGCTATGGGAGAATTAATTAACTTTTTGGTGTTCTATTAATAGCGGGGGCAATTATAACATTGTTCATCATACGGGCAAGTCAACATTCGGTTGCTGAACTTAGAACTGTGTTACAGATCTGCGAGTACGTGATCTGAAAGTACAGGGTGGTAAAATGAGACCGAGTGCTGTATGTGGAGGCTTAGAGGGAGCTCAGGGAGAAAGCCTCTCGCCAGTGAAAAGGTCGTGTCTCAGATTTAACAGGTAAACAGCCAAGATATTAGAGTCAGTTATGAGGCACATGTCTCGTCTAGACACTTTTTATTGCACGGCTTTAAAGTTTTGGAGCCATAATTTTGAATATTTTACGTACTGCTTTATTTAGAGTTTTATATTTAGATATTTAGTTTTTCATTGTATAAAACAAATGGTTGCACTTTCTTTTACAGCACAATAATAAGACATAACATGCCGTACATTGTATCATATTAGACAAAAATTACAAATAATATATTATCAGACATTTATTAGACATAAAGAACACTATGCCCCAGTTAACACCAGACTTAGCAGTCCATATGTTGTATCAAATTAGACAAAAATTAAAAATAATGTGTCCTTTATTACACAGAATTAGACCCTGTATCAGACTTTCTCAGAGGGTAATTTGGGACACATCACAAACTAAAGTGAAATGACATATCTGCTACTTCCCCTTTTAAAAACAGTATGTGAACCAGATTTATCAAGTAAATGACAACATTATAGAGGTAGAGGAATATTCTGATAATGTGATTTGATCAAAGAAGCAGGCATCAGTCTTGGCTACTCTGCCAATTACAGGATAGTTCTGTTGCAATGTGTCTCTCCCATCTAATAAAGTGTGATTAGCATCTAACGGTGGGAAATAATGCACTTTAATTTACAGTACAGTTCTGTTGTAATGTTTTGCTAATACCCCTTAATAAAGTCTGGTAAGGGTCTAATAAAGGGTCTAATACTATCTAATAAAGAACATGTCAGATTTTGTCTGATTTAATATAAAGTGCAGCTTATTACATCTTATCAGTGTACCATTAGGTGTATAGTGTAGCTGTGTTTGTTTACTGCTTAATAAAAAACATATTTTTTCTATTTTTTGTCAAATGTGATACAAAGAGCATCTTGCTACACCTCATTAGTGAACTGTTATACAAAGTGTGATCCAAAAATATTGGTACAAAGAGTAGTTTTTGATTTTTGTTTTGATTTATTTTCTTGTTTTACTATGATGCTTCTTTTGATAAAAAGACAGGAATAGCCATCGCAGACAAACTGAGTAAAGGTCACTTTATTCACACTGACTGAACTTTCAGACAGCAAATGTCTGCCTGTATTGACAAGTGTTAATCCATTTGATCCACTGACTAATGTGTTGTATTCTGCTGTGTTGTGGAGGGTTCTTCATGTGGCACATACTGAAACTGTTGAACCAAACTGTGTACCCAGCTAAATCTGCTCTCAGCTGAACAGTTAGAGAGGAGAGTCACTCAACCTTATTGTAATTTTGGTGTTATTTGGAAAATGTCAAGAGTTGGGAGTACTGAACTACATGCTAATTTTCATTGTGGTCACCATTATCATAATTATTTTAACATTTTAAAATCGCAAGTAAGTTTCTAATGTTAAGGGGAAAGACATCATCTTTATAGAACTCTTTCTTTTTGAAGCTTTTGTCACTGAAGTGTAAAATCAGGCTGGGCACCACTGAAAAATAATGCTGGACAGTGTGTGTGTGGACTCAGAATAAGTTCAAGCAGTCACACTAAACTACTTTCTTTGTACAAGTATTTTAACATTGCGAAAGAAAACAGCTCTCACCTCTCTTTGGTTAAGGTCTATTTTGTCATGTATAGGGACTTGTTACATCAAGAGCTTTTTATCTGAAGTTCAAAGTCTGATTTTACATCTCAATGTCACATTTAACAGTCAGCTTTTCTGCTCTTGGCTTTAGAAATCAGTAGTGCATATTTGAACCATATTGCCAGACAGGCAGGTCAATATGAGATGATTCTGCAATGCCCCAGATTTTGTCCAGTGGCGTGTTCATGTATATTAAATTAGTTAAATTCACTAACAGGACACATGTATACGGTGTTCTTTAAATTAATGGTCATTATAATGTCAAAAATGAACAGTTTTGTTTCTATGTCAAAGACACATTTTGTATGGCCGAGATATCTACTGAAGTTAGCATGCTAACCAGCTAGCCCTGGTCTATCATGTCTTGAAATACCACTTTGTACTTTAAGAGGTGATAGAGATTCACTGGAGAATCCATTCTGTCCTTCCTCTGGCCCCTCCTCTGCACAACGCCTCTCCTGTCCCTGCCCTGACCTTGCTGTGTTTTTGTTGTTCCCAGAGTCAGTCCTGGTCAAAGACACTGTAAATCACCTTGGTACTGTATTCCCTCTTATCAAAATGGCCTCAATCGGTCTCGGAGGCATCTTTGCTCCAGGTGCTCCTGTGTTCATTGGAAGGCTGCTGAGCCTGGTTCTGTTGCACACTTGCCTGGTTCAAGTGCCCATCCTGGCATCTCACTCTCTGCCAGCATTCCCCACTGGATCCCCCCACCCAGAATGGCAGGGATTTGCACTTCCATTACAACAGGCTACCGGTTTGAAGGTGTGTCTCGAAACAGATGATGAGCTTGGCTCGAGTGGAGCGGCTGTAAAACAGTGGATACACCCTTCATTTCCAAAAAAATTCTTCAAAATAAAAGTCTTTTGTTCTTTAGACTGTTTTATTACAAAGGAGCAAAATCAGGAAATGTTGGTTTTTCAGCAGCAGTAGCATGATTGCCTTTATTTAAATGACCTTATTTGTGATATGGATCTATTTTGGTCATTTATCTTGTTTTGTTTTATGTTTGTCTCTATACCACGTTGCGTGGTCTACAGTAATAAAATAAAACTGAAACGAAACTGACAGTGAACATAAAACCGTAAAATAAAGCAGATACTTGAAAGTACAAACAGCGACGCAGGAGAGAAACTAAACTTCAAAGAGATTCAGTTAGAAGCTAGAAAAGTTCTTAGAGTTTAGTCTCGTAACACACCCTTCTTTGAGGGTGAGAAAGGAGGGTTGTCATGGGTTGGCCACAGTCGGCAAGATGTCACCGCAGCCTGTCAATTCTTACATATTGCAACTTTAACTAGACATGCTGAATCAAAGGAAACTGAAATTGGTGTATAGCTCAGGATGAAAATGTAAAATGTCTTTAGAAAGTCCAGTTCCTTATGATTTAGCACTTACAGATATCTGCATGACTCAGAATATCCACAGATTTTTTTATTATGTAACTTTAACCCTCCAAAATAAGCCCTTTTATGCTGAAACTTAAGAAATTTCTGTATAAACTTGGCCTACATCATAACCCCCTTTTTTTTGTTGTAGGCCTACTTTGCACATGAGCTGATTAATTGCTTTTTTCTATCTTCAGTACACATTCAGGCTATAGGCATCAACAGGTATGAGCTATGTGCATTGTTATCACATACGCTTTCTCTGTTACTTTCCCGTCTGAACGCTGCTACTTCCTCCCCCCTGAATAAACACGACAGGTGGGTGGCAGGTGTGAAATGTCAGAGTGACGAAGCTCATGATACGGTCAGTTCTGCCGGCGTGTCTGTCTGTGTGTCTGTCTGTCTTTCACCGGGTGGCTGCTGCAGCACGTGGATGGATGAGCGGATGCGCGGCTGTGATTGGACAGACTCGCGGATCCCAGCAGGAGCTCTGTGCTTCTCCACTTGTCATTACTGTTGCTCCGATTCACAAGCCCATGAGCACCGCTGCATGGGCTCAGTGCGTCCGGCTCCTCTCGGACTAACTGGAATTATCCTGTCATCAGTGAAACCATGGATGTGACCATGTATCAGATCATCCTCGGGGAGCTCGGGGACTTAAACTGTAGTTTGATAGATGCTTTCCAGGATACTTTTTTGGAAAACGCTTCATTGTCTTTGCTGAGCACTGATGGTAAGATGCGTCGTTTTATGCTGAATATTCACAGGTGTTGTGTCTTGGATAAGAAGACTAAAAGCGTCAGCTTTTTTTTGTGTGTTTTTCTTTTCTTTTTTCTTTTTTTTTTTTTTAAGGTTTATATTGCAATGCCACAACGGATGAGATTGGAACCTGCTGGCCGCGGAGCAGCACCGGGAGGATTGTAGAGAGACCCTGCCCTGAGTACATCAACGGGGTGAAGTACAACACAACCAGTAAGAGATTTAGCTGTCAAAAAGTTGTTATAATCATGCATTTATTTGAACTGAATTATTTTGTTCAGAACTGGTTTGTTAAATATGAAAAAAAAAGAAAAGAAAAAATAATTAACGCACAACACAGCCAGATGTGCTGGTTCCAGGCAAAAGTAAAATATTATTCAGCAAACAAGTCCAATAACTAAATGTGTCTTACTGCAGTGGAGATGAACCATGTAATAATTTTTCACTGTTAAATTGGGTGATTTGTTTTTAGTCTGTTGAAGCCCTTCTGTTCTGCTCTCATGTAAAGCGGTGATGACAGTGAATCTCAATGATCATTAACACCTCCTGTCACTGGAACAGCTGGATCAGAAAGTGCGTGTGTGCTGTTCACGGAATGTTAAAAGACAAATCTACCCCAAATCATTTAACATCAGTGATGTGATTGCAATTCTTTGCCTGTACTGTTATGTAGTTTTGATAGGGTTACAAATGTTGTGTGTTTTCCTAGTTTAAAACGTTAACAATCAATAATCAATTAATCATTAATGTTAAATAAGACACAAAACACATGTTTTTTCTCTTATGTGAAACATTAAACACACAATTTTTAATTTCAGCCTCTAGGAGTTTCTCTCACATCAAAACAATAACAAAAGACAAAGTAGCATCAGAAGTAGTGTGGGATCATGGGAGTTATTTTCTTCATTGTTAAACAGCCACCAATGCCGATTAAAATCTATCTGACATGACTCAGGCAGAAATTATGCTCACAGATGTGTTAAAGTTTTATCCAGTTACATTTAATAACATTCAGTGACTTTCTTCGTCACTCGCTGACATATCTGATGAATCTCGTATAGGAAGCGCACTGTTTACTTGAATAAATTACAGATTTCTCTGCGTTTGAACATTGTTTGAAACATTTGGGATAATGTGAGTACAAAACTCAACAAAATATATAACATGCATAGTATTTTTTTTAGATATTTTAATGTGGGAATGTTACATATTATAGCTCTAATTTATTTTTTAATTTAATTTCTAATTTATTTATTTTGAAGCGCAAAGAAATTAAACAAACAGAATAATAAAACATTAAGGCTCTCGCTCAAAAGGGCTGCTCTTGTCCACAATTTCTCATTTAACTGCCAAGCAAAACGATGGCAAATGTGGTTCAGTTACTGTCATTTTTAGACCATATGAGAAACTGTGAGCTCTGGAGAAATGGTACACAAAACACACATTTTTTGGTTAATAAATGATTAATTGGTTTAATTATTAATGGAAATTAATCATTAAGATCCCTAGTTTTAACAGATACCTGATGGCCAAACTCGGACAATTTGACATCATCTTGAGATATTTGTATTTCAACTGCAGTGTTTTTTGTTTTTTTTTATAAGAGTGGTGAAAAACACTGTCAAGGCAATATGAATTTATAATAATGGTCAACAATCATAAGCAAAAGACCATAAAGAAGACAGAAAAATTCATCCCAGGCAGAGCTACAGATTTACACTTGGACGACAGCTTCAGTAGAGCAGAATGTATTGCAGTCTGCTGTTTGCTGTAATGTAAAGGACTGTCAGCCAGGCATTCAGCACCATTTTCCGGCCACCCGAATCTGGCACAGAGTTGAGTTCACAAAGTCTCCTCCAGTCACATATGTTTTGCTGAATCCAGCCCACAACAGTTTCAGAAGGCTGAATTTATGACAGCTTCCCCCATAACCACACCTGTCATCAGCCTATTGGTTGTGATAATGACCAGATGAAGACCTTACTGAGTTCACAACATTGTGCATTCAGATAAACTTGTGGTTTGGAGTCAGTGATCTGATAAAAATGTTTACGTGCCCCAAAGCATTTCAACAGATTTTTTTTTTTTTTTCCGAGATGTTCATACTGGCTCTGCCCACTGTGAAATGTCTAATCTGCCAGAAATACAGACAGACAGAAGAAAAAGTGGTTCCAGTTTGTCAACTGCCAGTAAACAAAGAGGAGGAACTGTCCGCCCGGTATTTGTCAAGATGGACCCACATCTCCTTTAAGTCATTTTAGTGTCTTTAAATCTTTTAAAGTTTGTAACTGAAAAGTTTTATCAGCTTCAGTTCTGTTTTGCTCAGTATCTTGGTCAAATGTGCAAAGCAGTTTAATTTGACCAATATTTCAGTTTATTGTTAGGTGGTGATCTCTACTGGGCATAGTAAGTATGACTATGTAATGTAGATCAACTCTGGTAAGCCCATTGCTGCCGGTACTTTCCAGTAATATATGTAATTTTGGGCATAATTGGCAATCAGCCTATCCTGTTGTATAGATATGAGGATATGTTGTTTTGTTACCAACCGCCATGATTCTGTCCTTCATAACATATCAACTCCCCCCACATGAGGCATACATGTGCAGAAAGAATGCATTTATTCTAACTAGAGAAAAATGATAAGAATAAATGTTTATATGGCTATCAATTCCCGATAGAACAGATTTTCAAAGATTTACACCCCACCTCAAATTCCTTCTGACCCAGTCAGATCGGGCCAGTATCTTCTGATTGAGGTTTTTACATGAGTCACCTTTATTCTGACTGGGCTGTTATTCTGTATATTTGTGAATTCCGTGTAAACGTCAATAATGTGACTGCATGTTGAGATATTTGTATTTCAGCTACAGTGGTCTTTTATAAAGTTATAAAGCAAAAATGCACGGGAATATGAATTTGCAAAAAATGGTCAATAATCATAAACAAAAATGCCATGAAGAAGAAGAAATTCATCCCAGGCAGAGCAACACATTTCCTCTTGGACAACCGCTTCAGTGGACCAGAATGCATTGCAGGCTGCTATTTGTTATAACATAAAGGACTGTCAGCCAGGCATGCGGCACCATTTTCCGGCCACCTGAATTTGGCACAGAGACGAGTTCATGAAGTCTCCTCAATCATGTATGTTTTGCTGAATCCAGCCCACAACAATTTCGGAGGGCTGAATTTATGGCATTGCAGCATCACCATAACCACACCTGTCAGCACCAAGTCTTCAGCCTATTAAGCTGTGATTGTGACCTGATGAAGACCCAAATCTTGCATTCAGTCAATGTGCAGCTGTTTCCCTTTTAATCAGCTGCACGTCTTCAAGTCTTAGCATCAAGTTGCAGCTGAAGTCGCTGGTGATATCTGTAGTTCTCTGCTCTAACTGAAGGGATGGTTTTTTATCCGCTGGCTTGAAAAGGCTGAGTAATTCCAAACCCAAACTGTACCAGCCAACATTTCAGAGCTCTCTGCCACACCAACACCTTCATGTTATGTAACTCCTCTATTAATCATAAGAGTGATGAAGTTGTTGTTGACACTCTCAAAAAAAGAAGTAAATTGCAGCTTTAATTTTAAAAATAACTACAGAAAATAAGTCCTGTGATGCACTGAGGCATCTGGGTTCAGAGTGACAGTGTTAAAGTGTCAGAGGCTGGAGTTTTCATTTAACACAGCTGTTATCGCTGTAACAGGCTCAGGTGCGGTGTCATTACCCACTAACCCCCCAGCACACACACACTCACGCACACACCCTGCTCTCTATAGTCACCTCTCACTGCATTGATTCACCCTTTGCTCTGCTGGTGTCTCAGTATTAGTTGGACATGCCTGGTGGTTTGATCCACTTGGTGTGAAAAGCGCAATGTGCCAACACCCTGTCTGACGTGTACCTTCATTTATTGACGCCCTTGCGGATCAATAGAAGATTTTTGACAGGCTGAGAATGAGATATCATGGTGAGGTTGCAGTGATTGACTATTTGTGTAAAACAGATCAACAATAGGCCTGTCAAGTGCACTGGAGTATAATGGCATTTTTTTGTTTTGTTTCCTGGAGGTGATAATTGCACTACTTTTGTTGTGTCCTGCTGTTTTTTACAGGTTGGACAAATGAAATAGGAAATTATGAGTTTGAGAATCAAAGAGCTCTTTTGGGAAAATGAAGTCACATTACTCGATGGATTGCGGTTCTGAGGTCACAGACTTTTGTGTTACCTTGCGTGGAGCCTATGACCACCATAATTATAGGAATCAGTCTTACTGACAGCAGATTGTGGAGGTTTTAATCTTGCATTGTCAACAACATTTATTATTTAAAGAGTCTATCAGCTTTTATCACAGATTGGAATGTAGATTCAGTCAATTTATCATGTGCTGTCTACACTCTAAAAAGTAATTCAGGGGACTTATTGCTGCTGCATAATTAAATGTATGGTTACAAGAAGAAAATTCTAATTTATATTGATTTAACAAAACCTTTTAAGTTGCAAACATTATTTTGATGAGTTGTCTTGACATAACAACGTTGGCAATTGCATCAACTTAATACTGTGTGTAATTTAAAGGAGCAATATGAAGTAATTGCTTGTGCGAGAATGAGTATGGCTGTCCAAATAATGAGCTGTAGCCCTAGACGGTATATTTAATAGGTTGAAATCCTGTTTAATTTACGATCAATAGTTGAAGCAAGCTGTTCCCCTGTCCCCTCCTGGGGAAGCCCAGGCAGGCTGCAGGAACACTTATTAACAAAAAGGACAAGTACTACACTGTAAGTTGATCAGCTGTTTATAACTTTGTCAATGTAAAATTAAGCCTGTTATCCTGACAAAAAAATCCAACAGCTCAAAAAAAATGCACACACTCTGGAACTTTGAGTTGAGTGACTACCTGCGTTACTGCCTATGAGACTCCATATTGTGTATATAACATATTGTGCAGTTTAACCATTATAAACATCTACTCCTTCTAAAAGGTTATTAATGAGTTTTTATGACTCATAAACACTTTCTCATTGGGCAAAATTTCAGCAATAATTTCAAATGCTAATTAATGTGAAGTGGGCAAACAAAAACTTTTTATGAGTTCATAAGTAATCAACTGAAAAACTAAAAATACCTTTGATTGTAGAGGAAAAGCTAAGT
Source organism: Lutjanus campechanus (assembly GCA_027495735.1). Taxonomy (NCBI): domain Eukaryota; kingdom Metazoa; phylum Chordata; class Actinopteri; order Lutjaniformes; family Lutjanidae; genus Lutjanus; species Lutjanus campechanus. The sequence continues at coordinate 35,563 of JAJHUR010078189.1, read as the reverse complement.
GAAATCACTGTGTGAACTACATGTCTTGTCTCACATAATATGGTGTACATCATCAACAAACACCATCGCATCACTTGTAATGTTATCTTTCAAGAAGTGCTTTATCCAGTGACTTCTGGTCCTTTTATCAGCTGGGAAGCGAAAGAACGAGCAAGACCAATGCTCATGTGACTGCCCCCCCTAACGAAAACACATAGGCTACAGCAGCTAACGTTAGCTTTTGGAGGGAGAAAGTCATGACATCATTCGCACAACTTCTGGGTATATAGTTTCTCTAATTATTATCTTGATAGCCTGATACTTAAACAGTTTTACAGCAAACCCTAACTTTCTTGACTTGTGAAATTAGCATTTACATTGACAAACAACATATATGTAATTAATAGGCACTTCAAACAGGATCAAACACTAATTTGTCTCTCACCATTGACTAGATATTGTTGAAAAATGAAGCAAAGCTGCCCCAGTAGTGCTAAAAAAAAAACCAAAGGAGGACGCAGGAGGATACTAAAAGACAATACTCACCACAGCCTGTTCACCCTGCTGCCACCTGGCAAGAGATACACAAGTATCCACTGTCAAGTGAGAACAAGGGATGTGGAGGGCCCCATGCCTGTTTTCCTTAGGCCCCAAAATGACTCAATCCACCCCAGCTCCTAACTCAGTGTAGTTCATCAGTTAAACTTAATTTCATTAGAGGTTGTCATAATTCAAAAAGATTGATGCAAACTGTTGCATTAAGTTTCTTTTTGAGCCAAAACATTTATTATAGTGTAATGTGCATGACACTGCATGTGGACAATCCTTTTATTTTTGCTTATTTTCCACATTATGGATGTGGGGATTTTACACTTTGCAGTCATATAACAGAAGGTATTTTACAGCTTCTTGCACACGTTGACTGCAGTGTCTTGGGACTTTCAGCTGTTTCCCTCCTCAAGTCCCACTGTAGCAAAAGATAATAGACTTTTGGATCATGGGATTTTGTATCAGAGCCACTGTCGGTTTAGCAGCCTGGGATCAATTGTAGTATCTGAAAACTCACAAGAATCACACAGGAACTTTTATAAGCTCATGAGAATTAGCTGTATGGAAGTCTTTAATGCACTTTTCATCATGTGAGAGCATTAGAGTCTCTGTAGATTATGGTTATGATGCATACGAGCATGATGGAGTCTTTGGGCGGAGGTTGATGGGACTTAGCATGTACTTTTCATGGATCAAAAAGAGGTCTGATTCTGCCAAATCTATGGCACTGTTCTAACAGCTCGTTCCCACTCTCAACACGTCACTGCCCTTGTGCATCAAACTATTATGCTGTAGGTATCACTCTAACATCATTTCACTAAAGACCACGCCATATATACAGTATAAAAAGGTTGTTTATTCAGATTGGAGACAGGAGGCTCATGGAAGGACGATAGAGGTGGAGGAGTGGGATGAATGGAGGTCAGCTAGGTTCATGGTTTTGCAGGGACAGGCAGAAACCTGTGATTTGAGACTCTTGATGAGTTTTGGTCCTTCATCATCCTCCTGTGGTTCCTATAATAGAAATAAGAAAAAAAGAAGAATTACTTAGATGAAGTATTAACTCTTTTTTTTATGATGTGAGGAAACTGGAACTGACAAATGGAAGAGAATGGTTAGACATGCCTACACAGCTATACACAGGTGACTGGATGAGATAGGCACAGGTGGTTGAATTAGCAAGACACAGGTGGGGGTCAGTGAGACAGTTCAAACAAAATAAAAAAAAATAATTCGCCTGTTGCCATAGATTACCAATTCTTTTTTTTCTTCCAAAGTAAGGCCTGATGGTGCACGCCGCAACAGGCATGACGTCGCCACTCTATGCAGTAACTTAAACAAGGCAAACGGGAGCGGATCAAAACAAGGCTCTGTATTTACCGTCAGTTCTGGAACTGAAGAAGCTTCTTGGATGAGAGGCGAAACGTCTTCAAGAAGTCTATCAAGTCCAGTTGCCTACGACAAACCTTGCTACGAAAAGGTTATATCAGAGCTATGTGTTCTCTGCTACAAGTGCTGCAGAGATTGACCACATTTCCCATGACGCCAGCTTGTGCTGGAACACAAAAACAAACGTTACTTTTAAGTTTGCTGTTGTGTTCTAAAATGCAAATGTTACTTTTTGCTGGTGTTTGTTTAGTTTAGTTTATAACATCATTTGGAACACCGCATATTGATAACATTTCTGAAAATATGCCTGAGTTCGCCAGAAAGGCAAATTTTCATCTGTAGTCCCCCAGATAATTTAACCATGAGTGAAGTGGCTGTTACATTCTTTGAAGCCAGATGTACTTTACAAGGTGATTGCTAATGTTGTGAACGAATTTATGATGCTGAGAACCTCCTTATACTTACCAAAAATACATTAAATCAAATGGCGGTGCAATTGATTGGTGTAAAATAAAGCCGGTTTAAGTTCGTACACAGGATTGAACCTGTAGAACCAGAAACCAACCAAACCCTATTCCTGAACCTTATTTATAATAAGTTAATTTCTGTATGTGCCCCTTAATTAATATAAACAGCAAAAAGTAACCATGACCTTTCCTAAACCTAACCAAGTACGTTTTCTGTGGAAACCTAACTAAGTAGTTTTTGCGCCTTTATTTTGAAAGTCTACCTGGACATCACATATTTCTTATTGCTGGACCGCGGAGCCCTGTATGTGCAAAACTGAAACTTAAAGGGAAACCTGCAGTGTCACATTTTGAAGTGTAGGGCCACTGACCAAGCCGCCATGTCTGATGAGTTGCGGGTGAGACCATGTTGGTTCTGCGAGCTACAGGGCATTTCATTTATTGATTTAACCATTTAACATATATAGGGATATATGCCTGCATAAAAGCCATGTTAGGTAGGTAGGTGAGATAGGTTCAGAGAGGAGGCAGAGTTCATGTTCAAGGAATGATTTGACATATTCACATAGCTCAAAATTTATTGATGTATTCAGTATGTGTGTTGGATGTTAAGTGTAGCTTTCTTTCATATAGTGATTGCAGTGTTTCACTGCACCATGTGGACCTGTTCACCCTTTACCACATATCTGTATGCAGCGTGAAAATGTCAGTAGATCTCCACATGCACATTGCCAATGTAAACTACTCACTAGTACTAATGTGTTTCCCATTCTTCTTCACTCTAATTTCAGTTAAACAATTATTATGAGAAGAAAAAAACACAACCGGATGTGACATCCAATCTGTTAAATCCACTGTATTAGGGTGAATGTATTAGTGCAAGTGGAGCAGCGTATTATTATTAAACACAGTAGGGAAGTCTTTATAAATCTCTTAATTGCATCCACAGGGTGTTGCGTGTTTTTACAACAAAGTGATATGGGTCCTTATCTAGATCCTGCTGGGTCACATTAGCTGCACCGATTTGCAGCCGTGGATAAATACAAAATTTAAATGGCAAAATGGGTCAGACTAAGAATAGAAGGAGGGCCTAACATCACATGAGCAGGTGTTATTTAACACAGCGCAGCCACACACAGAGTCTCAAATGAGTAGAATTAAGAAATTAATTTGATGTGAAGCGACAGCATGCTGTTTTGAAACTAAAGCCTATAACTGTCTGTGTGGGCCACATACGGTATCTGACCTATGGGACTAACAATAGATTCTGCTCCATTTGCCTCCTTGGACCTAAACATTTAATGCTACAGGCCTGCATATTAGAAAAGCATGACCCTGGATGGGCCACTGTTGTATTTTAAGGACATGCCCCTGTGCTTTGTGCTTTGTGCTGTTCAATCACTGGAGGATAAAAATGCAGTCATCTTGTGTGTAACCTTGTAGGATTTCTGTAGTAGTTTAAAAATGAACGGCTGAGTAAGTTAAACAAGTCAGCAAAATGTTGCAACTCTTTTATAAAAATCAGAGGTTTCACAGACTTAAACAGGCCCGCCCAGGTAAGGGGCTATAAATTCCTTTCCATTTCTTCAAGTGTATATAAATATTAATGTCTCTGCAGAGTGGCTTAAGAGGTTTATGCATTTTTAAACCTTCCTGTGTCCGTTGTCGTTTTTTTTTTTTTCTTCTTTTTTGGTGCGTTTATTCAGCTCTGTGTTCTACATGAAATGCACATCACCACGGTTGGGACAGAGTTGTTACATGTGGATTAAAGTCTTTCATTGTCTCTGCTTTGTCACGAGCATATGATGTGCTTTCTGTCAAGCCTCAGGCGAGACAAGATTTTCACACCAGTCGGGATGAATGATATCAACACCAACATGTCTGTTTTTCAAATTCACTATATCTCAGTGACTTGTGTGCACTCTCTCAGAGTGGAACTGTGATTATTCAGTGAATCACGTCTCATCCTTTGGTAACCTCACCCTTATTCCTGTGTGTCTTCTTTTTGTCACGGAGGAGACATCCTGTCAGCACGTAATGTACCTCTCTAGTCAACACGGCTCAAAGTCAGGATCACTGTTTCTACAATAGAACTTTATTGATTCTCTTATCAGGATTAATAAAGTCCGAGATGCATCAGCGCTGTGCTGTGTATCAGGAGTGGAGCTGCTGCAGCGTTGCATCTTGGGAATACAGCCTGATGCTTTATTTTAAATAAGAGATTAGTCTGTGCGACATTACCTCGTCTTTCAGAGGCAAACCTGAAATAGTGTGGTGAATAAACAGACAGGCGTCATCATCAAACATGAAAACGGCAGCTTTCCTGAAGTAATGTTTTTGCTGTGGAGATTCACGTTGATGCTTTAGCTAATTTTGTGTGAGAAAGCACCAAACACCTGCAGAAAACAGCCATCATCCCCTGAGAAGGAAGACGCCGGTTGCAATCATTTAGATACTTCATTTCAAGGATAAATCTCTTAGGAAAACTGTTCAAGAGCTTTCACAGAGTTCTTTATTGTTCAAAAATATAGCTAGAGCTGCTATGAGAATGGTGTGATTGTGTTAGGTATAGAAAATAAAAAATAAAAAATTATATTAGCAAAATTCATCTTTAACTTTTTTGGCAAGCACACTTAATGGATAGTGAAATGCACCAGATGAACTGTTAAAAGAGCGTGTAGTATGTTTAAGAGGCACTGGACTATTTACACAACATTATTATATGTGCACTACTGACATGATATTAATATTAAATGCATTAGATATCACATTTTTCATCAGTACTGGTATATTGTGACACCTTTATTGTAGACTTTATGACAATTCATGATGTATTTTTGTAAGTTTGGGTCTAAATGAGCATTATAATGCTTTGCATCCTCTGTCATGGCCCCATACGTCCCTCGTAATATGAAACCCATATTTCTCAGTGCACAAGAATTGCATTTGTTGGTTCGAGGTGTCCAACACAGAACATCTTATTTTAGATACTCCTGCTGACTTCACCACGCGTGGTTTCTCATGCTGAGAATCACGCACTTTTGACCGCCAAAACTCTGCAGTTTTTCTTTGCTGAATCCAGTGATTGGACCAGAGACCCTGTAAAGTAGCTGTCCTGCTGTGAATCTAGCCCCTTGAAACCTTTGATTCACTTCTCCACGGTGAGACTGGGTAAGAGGTTAGTCAGTCAGCAAATTTGGGTCAGCATGTGTAGCAAACATTTCACTGGCCACTGCACAACTAGTACTCCAGGGGGTCCAATCAGCGCTGCATTCACCACTGGCTGAGATCCACACATACCACAATATAGTACAGGAATTTAACATTTTTTAAGACACCACCTACTATTCACATCATGATTGTTGAGTATGGAGCTCTTATAATTTAGTTTTAGGGTATTGTCTTGTGTTATTTAAATATTATAATTTGAGAAAAAGATGTTAATTAAATCTTATTGCCCCACTTTGGTTGTTTCCTTTGCATCGACTAATAATACAATATATTTTCCATTATCAATCAGTGATTATTTAGTGGCATTTTCACATATTCCCCTGTCTTCCAATTTTGATTATTGAGTTTCCTCATCTTATTTTGACCATTTCTTCAAAGACACTGAACTAACAGCCCTATCTCCTCTCCTTATAGTTATGTTCAACTCAGTGCTGTGGTGGTATGTTGGTGTTTTCCATTCCTTTCATCCCTCCCAAATTGGCGTTTTCACACATCAAAACTCAGAGGACGGACCAGCTTGCTTGTTAGCGCCTAAAATCTCAGCACCTGTTTGCAGAGGTAGCAGCAGTCTCAGTGGTATTGATCAACAACACTTGTAAATCCCTGCAGTGCTGCAGCCATCTCGTCTGTTCCGTCTCATCTCTTTCTGGAGATGTCTTCATTGTCAGATAGTTTTGTCTTAAGTTTAAAAAATGTGTTTTTTGTGTGTTACATCATTTTTGTAGTCGCGCATGCATATATGTGCATGACTAGCTAGCTACTTGGCTTTTCAACACTATCCACCTTTTTCATTCCTTTATTTGAATCTCAGTTTTTTGCTTATGGTGCCTGAACTGTGGCACTGCCTTTAAGTCTAAATTCAGGAAACAATCTCCCATGTGCAACACTACAGACAGTCGTAGAATGTAATAACTTGATTATTTCATCATAATCATATATTAATTCATACTTCTGCTCCATTACAACTCAGACTTCATTCCAGTTGCTTTTCAGATTACAGTTTCTCATTAGCTCTCTGTCCAGTGAAAACTGGACATACAATTCTGTGATTTTGAATTCAAATGTTTTTGAGGAACTGAAGGATGAGGTGGTCCTTTATGATTTGAGAAAATTCTCCCTACTTTTTCAGCTAAATGAAAATAAACTATTTAAACCGCCCTCTGATAAGCTGGAAAGTGCATCGTCAGAAGCTCAAAATAGGGCTGTTTTTCATGAAAAGTTGAAATAATGCAGGACAGTGATGCTACAAACACTTGGTGGTCTTATAAAATATACCGCAGTATATAAAGTACTTAAAATTGAAACCTTAAAAATCTGCAGCAGTAAAAAGCAACATTCATTGAAGCAGCAGTCATTATTGCATCCTCCACTGATGTGATTCTCTATCATAAATCCGTCCAGGCCAGGGGTGGGCATATACAGTAGCTAATACTTGTGAATATTACCTCTGATTCATTTAGAACTAATTTGTATTCACAAATTAATTTGTAGCACATTCCTTCCTTCACCTCACCTCACTTATTGTTCCTCACCATTATCACCTTAGTGCTTGTTCTTGAAGCGAATTGTTGAGTCGCCGTAAATATTACAAATAGTATGTTCTAGACCTGCTCTATATGGAAAATGCCCTGAAATAACTTTTGCAGTGATTCGACTCTATATAAATTAAGTTGACCTGACTTGAGTTGATGTGATGTTTTAAATATTGAACAAAAAACACCATCTTTCCTAACTTTAATCAGGCTTTTTAGTAGCCTAAACATTCAGTAAAAACGCTGGGACAAGAATCTCATCCAATATCATCCACCCCAACCTCCTCTTCATTGGCTTTGTGCAGGATAAGGATGTCAGATTTCATTTCTTTTGCAACATACTTTGAGTTCAATCAAGTGCAGCAACAATCTTTCCCTGCAAAAGTATGGAATTTTATTTTTGACAGCGAAAATGTGACTTGGGAGTTATGCATTGTGCTACAATTATATAAACGTCAAAGGCCATAGGACCTATAAAATGAATCGTTTGGTTTTTATGATAATGGTCAGACTGAAAAGTGGTTTTGTTGTTGCAATGATCTGCTATAAATGACTTGGATAAAGTACTTATGCAATGTGACAGCATATGCATGCTTTTTAGCTGTTTAATGTAGTATAACATGTTTTCATTATCTAAACACGCTATCCTCCATGTTTGGCTTGTTGGTATCCCTCAGGGCCACAGACTTGTAGCACACAGCCTTTTGCTCATTTTCTCTCACCAACTTGACTTCAGTGCATCTGTGAGGTGTGAGGGTTTGACAGCAAACACACGGGCAAACATTTGAATCTATGACCTAAAATTGCAGTTATTACTAATGTCTCATGAGGGCATAAAGAGGAAACCAGAAGCTCAAGAGACACAGCTGTGAGTAAAAGATTACCCAGCAACTCTTCCTCAGGCTCTGTTAGCCTGTCTGCTTCAGTGGTCATCACTCATGGCACGATGCTTTTTAAGAGAGATTCAGTGTTCCCTGCTAAAGACAAGACTGACAGTTACACACTCATTTTCTTTGCAGTTGTTCATGGTTTGATGCTTATGAGACATGTGCAATGAAGCGACTTGTCATACTTTTATCTATGTTAAAATTATCAAACCGGACGTTGAAGGGCCTCAATCGAAATGTTCATCATGCCCACAGTTTGGTTACCACTATGAAAAATCTACTTGATGGACTGGCACGAAATGTTGTAAACATATTAATGGTTTTAAGATGATCCTAACGTTTTGTCTCATACCACCATGAAGCTATTACTTATGGTTAAATGTCTCAACAACTACTGGATGGATTGCTGTGAAATTTGATACTGACACTCATGTAGCCCACAGATTGTATAGTAACAAAATCAGTTCTACATCTGGAACAATTGTGGCCCATAATTAATTGCTGTATTTGTGCTGAGTGTAAGTGGGCTGACCAATTTTGCTATTACATTAATTGACATTAACATTTACCTCAATGCACCACTGTGGTTTCTGAAGAGCCATAATGAAGCTCAGAGTGTGGAGGCTCTGACTGTCACCATCTAGACAGTGCCTGACTGGGAAAAGAGGTGGAACATGGGTGGAGGCTAAAGAAGGTTGAAAGAAAGGGCTACCTAGTGGCTAGCCACCTGTAACGGTACCCACCTGTCACTAAAAACTGCTGTGCCCTTAACTTTAAGCCTAAGTGGGGGGATTGACTCACTTTAGGAGCCAACCTTAAGTGGCCAGTTGAGGAACGGCAGTTTTTAGCACTTCACCATTGTCTTCATATTTCAGCTCCAGATTTAGCTGCTTTGGAAAATTCTGATGGACATATTTCACTAGTATAGTTAGCATTTACTGACACTTAATGGACCAAACTGAGTAACAGTTTGATCAAGGAAATAATCGGCATGAATATTTGATAAGGAAAATAATCTAGCCCTATTTGTATCTTGGCTGTTGAGCATTAAACTAATTGGCATTAAAAACACTTGAAATCATTCTGAAATATAAATGCAAAACACTTGTTTATTAGAAATAATGATAATTGTCATAATTAGAAAATAAATGAATAAATAAATAAATAAATACCCTCACCTTGAACAATGCACCATGCCTCTGACATGTTCTCCAGCTCAGGTCATAAACTAATTTTTATGCAGTGACCTCCACAACCTTCCAAATCTGCATATTCTGTTATAAAGAAACACAAACAAAATCTCTACATAGAGGAACAATAACAGCTGCATGCTGAAGTCTCCTTGCGTGTGTCCAGCAGTTCCAGCCAAATGACTCTGAAACCCAGACAAAACCTGCCCTCTTCCTTTGAGCTCAGCTTAGAAAAGCAGCTTTCTTTTCCTTTTCTCCTCCTCTCGGAAATGATCACCCTATTAGACATCTGACTAATACTGAGCGGATTCAAAATATTCCTTTCAGGTTCATTAATGTTTTACCAGAGGGGATATTTAGATTCTGAGATGCCTCTAATGGCTATACAACCTCGCCATCGGGCATAAGCAAGTAATACATTAAAACTAATGTCAAGTATGTATGTGTCATGCTCCTTCCCATTACTTCATTTATGAAATTCAATGAACCATCTCCTGTGTAATGAGAGTGTCAAGTTCACCCTCAAAGGGGAAATAATTCTTCAGTTCCTACACAGTTGACATGTTAGATATGAAATATCCTTAAATTCCCTGCAGAGATGACATAGAAATCTCACAAAGGTGTTCGGTAACCTCTAATTTTCTGCTGACATCGTACTCCAGGGTGAATTTGAATTTGGCTACCAAACTAAAAATGCATTTTTTTTTGTGAAGTGCCATAATTGTCACATTTTCTGTTTTGTCTCTGGAAATAGCCTCTGCAGTCACAACAGCAGCACTACTTGATCTAATCACACAGACAGCTGGCTTGTTCCAAGTCCTTCAGAAAACAGAAAACATCACTCCCAACTCTGCAATATGCGACACCCAACAAGGCCAAAATAAGCATTTGTCTTTCCAGTTGATTTATTGATCTCTTAAACAGGATGCTGATTTGAAACAGTACAGTACAAAAGGTTAACTATGAGATTTCAGTTTGGTAGCAGGATATTGACTGAATTCTGACACATGTAAATGGTAAATGCATTGACACCTTGACTCTAAAAAATTGTAATGGGCATTGTTCACTAACTTCATTATAGTAAAGGAGTAAAAATACTTAACCCACATCCGCATAAATGCTAACATGCTAATGACATTGCTAACAGGTTATAATGTTTACCATGTATACCATCTTAGTTTGGCTTGTTTGCACGCTAACATTTGATAGTTAGCTCAAAGCATACAGTTTTTAAAAATCTCTGTCACTACAGGAAACAACAACAGCTTCCGACTGGCTTACCGCCTGGTTGCTAACAGTGCAAGTGTGCACATGCTAGCAGCTTTTACCTTTTCTTTTACAGGTATTAAGCATAGATGTTTGATATGAACTAGGCAGGGTATGGTCAGCCATGCCGCCAAATTTTCCCAGTGGTCACTCACAGTATTGCAGCAAATAATTCCCCACTGGCCCAAAAAGCATTTTCTTCCATAGGGCACCATTATAAAAGAGAGTTGACATTGATCCATAGAGGTTTTATATTTGTAACATTTAACTACAGCTGAAAAAAGCAATTAAAAAATCTGTGATGACATGACAATGTAAAGCCAAGCAGGAACTCGCAGACGGGGGCAAAAGGGGGAACACTACTGCACATATTCATTCGGTCGTAGAACAGGATGTAAAAGCGGAAGCTAGAATTTTTGTTTTGGCTCATGCACCAGGTGAGCAACTCTCATTGGACTGACTGGACCCCATCTTTGCATATACTATCTAGTTCATTATAATACATCCATGGTATCAACCACTTTTAATGCAGGTTTGCCTCCCCATGAGTAAATGTTCCATCAAAATATTATTGCTACTTTACACCAAGATGACTGGGATTGGTTTACAGAAATACAAAAAGCCCACAGCATTTTTTCCCTTACAGCAGAGTCATCATGTCTGGAGCCAGACCCTTCTCCAGCACTGACACAGTGCTGTGGAGAGAGTCTGGATATATGAGACTATGGGAGACTAATATTGTCAGACCAAGATGGACCAACTGACAATGGCCATAATAAATTCTGACTCTTTCTCCCTGCATATTTCCGCATCTTGTTTTGTAAGCTGCATTTAACCAGTCAAAGTGGAAAACAGAGGAAAAGCACATGCTTATTATTAATGTGTATGATAATATAATGTCCTAATGGATCATCACAAGTAATTACTTACAGCTCATGCAGAATGCATCTGAGACTGAGCTTTTACTTTACCACTGATGCATGTAATCCCTGGTCATGAAGCTGTCAGTTATTAAGATATCCTATGCTTGGATGATTTTTGTAGGATTTGGCTCCATTTGCAAAGATTGTTGGATTACCTAATAGGCCCCTATCTGGGGAATAAAAAATTTATACTTTCGTTAATTAGCAATTACATCATTTAAAAGAGTTTTGAGGTATTTTTAGCCATCTCAAAGTTGTTTCTGCTTTAAAAAAACAGAGATTAACAACATGAGGTTATGACTTTGCAGGTGTTCTTATTGTCATAAAAATCTACCTTTCAGGAGTAAAAGAATAATAACACTATATCTGTGTGTGTGATTGAGCTGTCACTTCATATTTTCCACTGGCTTCTCCTCGCTCTGGCAGTTTTTCTTGTTTTGCTTGATCAGTTTAATCATGACCCGTCTGACAAATATTCCAGCTTGGTTTCATGGCCTGTATCTCTACCTCTCTCTAACTGCATTAACTATCGGCACTACCCACACATTAGCTTTGATCTATCTATCAATCTATCTATCTATCTATCTATCTATCTATCTATCTATCTATCTATCCGTCTGTCTATCTGTCTGTCTGTCTAACATGTAGTAATATTTGTCCAACAATTGATTGATGTCCCAAAGATACTGGCTCATAATAATCATGAGATTCAGACTTTTTCTTAGCAAACAGAAAATGATTACAGCCAAAGCAGCACAATTTTCAATGGTGCAGAGTAATTGAAGAGCCAAAGTCAGAGACCATCTCAAAAACCATATGCAAATTAGCTGAGGGAGCTTTTCAGATTTTTGTCAGCTTTCTCTTTATCTTTCATGGACACTTCAAACCAGCTCCCTGGATCTTCTCCCATTGCATATATAACCCCTTAAAAAATAGCACCATGAGCTATTATTGTGCATCTTCTCTCAATAGCTCTCTCTCATGTCATTATTTTAAACTTGGACACTTCAGATCACGGTTATATTCATCTAGGCTTTCTCCCATAATACGCTTTAAAGCGATATTCCACTCTTAGATAATCATCCATTCAGTATGTACTCACCACTATGCCGATGTGATGATGGGTGAAGGTCTTCAGTTCGCCAAACAGTCCTGGAATTTTAGGAGAAACAGGGTAGCAGCCTCATCCAGTACAATGGCAGTGAACGGTGACCACGGATAAAACGTTTAAAAAAGCACACAAAACTAACACAAAATGTCTCCATCCTGCTCGTGTGGTGTAATCCAAGTGTCCGCGAGCCGCAACATTAAAAATGAACCGCAAAAGATGCCATTTACGCCATGTTTATAGCTGAAATGTCAACTGTAGCATGTAGCCAGTAGGATGTAAACATGGCGTCGATCTCGCGAGACTTCGTATATCTCTTAATGGACGCACGTGCCGAAGTCTCGCGAGATCGACGCGGTTAATTTTTAATGTTGCGGCTCGCGGACACTTGGATTACACCACACAAGCAGGATGGAGACATTTTGTGTTTCTTTTGTGTTCTTTTTTTTAACGTTTTATCCGTGGTCATTGTACTGGATAAGGCTGCTACCCTGTTTCTCCTAAAACTCCAGGATTGTTTTGTGAACTGAAGACCTTCACCCATCATCACATCGGCATAGTGGTGAGTAGGCCTACATACTGAATGGATGATTATCTAAGAGTGGAATATTTAAGGAACAATCATACAATATTGCCACATGCTATTGTATTCTTCCACTGTTTAACCCTTTCATTTCTCATCATTCTTATCATTTTATAAATTGTTTTTTTTTCTCTGTCCTTGATAGAAGGACAGGGAAGTTGCAAAAGCCACAGGAAGAAATTTAAGTGAGGAAGAGAAACTTTCATCCAATAGGAGTGAAGCTCTTAACAACTTCCCTGCTGACCCAGCAGCACACTTGCTCCACCCTTAAGAGAAACTGCAGGGGAAAAACATATATTTTTCAAGCCACTCAAACTGACTGAGGTTTGTCTGATAATTTCTTTTTCATCTTTTGAGGACTCTTTTCTGTCTTTTTGCTAATTTGTTGCTTCGCTTTCCATGCAACATGGATGTAAATAAAGCCACTGTAAGCCACTGTATGCCACTATAAAGGATGGTAGTAGCTGGCTGGTCAGGCAACCAGCCAAAGCTTTACACTGAACCCATATGTCTTTTGTTGACTGGCTCAGTGGAGGTTGACCTGAGCTTGTGTGGTTCGGTGGTCCATGATGGTGCTCCAGGTCTCTGTGGAAGTTTCTCTCTTTTAAGCCTGCTGCAGCATTTCTAAAGCCACATCTCCCACTGCCGTCTCAATTGTCAGACGTAGGAGGAAGAGCACGACACAGAGTTTTCTCACAGAGAAAAAAGTAAAACCGTGGCATTTCTACCCTGACAGGTTCCCTGCTCTAAATTCTACTCTGTCTTTTTGCCTCTAACACAAATGATCATCTTTTTCTGCAATCCAACTGAAGTCTACACCTGCCGACTCAGACTCTTTATGTTCCCAAGATGTAGCTAGTAAACTAAAAGAAGCATCTACAGGAAAAGTGGGTGTCTTATTCTCAGCAAAATAAATAATTTCTTCACAAGTCACAAATGTGCATGACAGAAAAATCTTGAACGTCTTGCTGTAGAGCTATTCCTTCCCTTGGGCTGTTCCCTTTATATAAGTGTGTGTGTGTGTGTGTGTGTGTGTGTGTGAGAGAATGTCATAGGGGGAACGGATGACGAGACAAAGACATTCAACACAGTTTGTCTAATGTTTATTTGATTTTTAAACTTTTAAACTTTTCATATACTTTCTAACATTTATTTCATATGCATCTTGGTCTGGTGTGTAAGATATACAGGGATTTATTGGCTGAAATGGAATATAATATTCATAAGCATGTTTTAATTAGTGTATAAAAGGAGTGATCAACTACATTTGTTTATGGGCCAGACTTTTTCCAAGCAGATACTGGTGGGGCCAGACTTTCAAATTAAAAAAATATATATTTAGGCCTAATTAGCCTATTATTGTTCAAATTTTCACTTTTTTTTTATAAGGCTTTATTAGTGTGAACAGATGCCTAAAAACAGGAACATCCATAATGATGACTAGAAAGTCAGCTCTTGTTTGCTGCAGCAGTGGGAAATGTTTGGTTTGTATTAGCAAGTAAATACAGCATTTTTTCCCCCAGGAATTTCACCAGTTTGTATTTAAAAAATAAATATTGCAATGCTTTCAATAAGGACCTGAAAATAAGGACCTTGTGTCTTTTTTGCATTAGAATGAGCCATTAGAGGCCATGAGTGCTGTTCCATGGAGGTCGTTGTGTTGAACCAGTGTTTCTACAGTAGCCCAGAACAGACAAACCAAACACTGTCTCTTTTCAAGTTTTTCATGAGTTATGTGGCCACTGCTTGGAAGGATAGGGTGAGGCGAAGTGTTGCCAAACTGCAAGCTCACCTTTAAATTCCACTAAATCCAACCTTTCATGCAACAATTCAATTTTCCTAGAGCAATGCAGGGGACATAATTAGATGCAGAAATAATCTGAAAACAAACAGTTTTTTTTAATAAGACAGGGCAGGTTATGAGTTAATAAGCTTTTCCCTTTAGCATGTATAAGCAATGAAGTGCTAATTACTGCTACAAGTCAACAGTCAAATGCATATCTAAAATATAAAAGCTCAGAGCATCAGAGTTAAATTGCAGCAACAGCACGAGAAAGCTTTTACCCGGTGGAATGAGTTTAATTACTTTGTGATGTACGTGTGACTTGTGACCTACCGCAGTCTGAGCTTTCAGTACCTCCTCAGGATAAACCTCCCAGAGACGTATTTTAGGTAATCCAGTCATTTTTGGAGCATGTGCTGATAATGCCAGGGAGCCAGAGACTTTGTTTTGCTTTGAAAAGGATCAGCACCTCTGACAAATTGTATAACAGAGCGAATGTGACAAGGACAGGACAGTATTATTTTTTGTGTAGTGCTTTAGCTGCCATGTTGTGTTTGATCAAACTTGGGTCAATCAAGGGCTTTGGAATAGTTGCGTTTTAACGTTGTGATGTTGGCATGTTAGTGTTGAGACTAACGCTTTATGATCTGAACCACAGGTCATCTGATTCATATATATAAGATTTTTGGAAACTGGAGGCAGTCTGATCATTTCTCTTCAGATAGAGAACAGTTTGAGTTTTCCATTATACCACACCGAGGGAGCGCCTTGTGTGTTCTGTTGTTTGGCAAACACATCATTTAGGGCATTCCTTTTCTAGCTAGATGATAAATGCAGGAAACATGTAAGGAAAAGAAAAAAATGTTTTTATTTGCCCTTTAGAAAGGACACTTTTGCATCTGAGACAAAAAGGGCAGTGGGGTCACTGACGCACATTAAAAAGCAAAAAATAACAGCCTTGAAGATGAGATGCAGGCCAACGCATGGTAAGAACAATCCTGGCACTGTAAAAATAAACATAACCTCAAAACTTCACTGAAAAATAGGTCCAGACAGACATCAAAGATTCAGTGCTTATGTGGCACCCCATAAAAAACACAGCTGGCCCAGTGTAAGAGATGAGATGAGATGAATAGTTTACTTGAATACATGAACTCAGTTATGTGGGAAAAATCCTATCCATTATTGTCTTTTCACCTCTAATGGCATAGTTTCCCCAGAACATCAAGGACAGGTGATTGATTTTAGAAGTTAGTTAGTTTGAACGTGACCGCCTGAGGTGCAATGTGCCACTTTGAAGTGGCACATACAGTAGTTGTGCTATATTAAGAATAAATGACAAAGCGTAAATGCAATCCACACAAAGAAATGGTTTGTACTTATCTATGGTTAAAAATAAAATAAAATAAATGGTTAGAATTATCTAGAATGAAAACAAAACACTTATGTATCATTGACTGCTATAACCTTGTTGGACTCCAAAATCACAGTTTAAATTAAAAAATTATAGTGGAGTTTGGCCCAGTGGCCACTCACAGTATCGCAGCAAAAAATTCCCCTATCATCCCCTGTGCATTTTAGATCGCCATCATACAACAGAACAGACGTCTGTAACTGCTGACAGGACACCTCGAACCTCAAACCTCAAATATGACTTTCTATTATGAATTTTTGATTAATGGAGGTTACGATTGTGACACTTTCCTTGAGAAAAGCAGTTTAAATTTGCAGACAGGGCCACCAGGAGAAACGCTATTGTGCCTGTTCAGTAGCCTATAGGCTACATGCTCCTGGAAGTAAACCTGGAATATAAAAACTTTTAGCTATGGTGTATGTGTCAGGGGAACAATTCCTATTGGACTAAAGGTGTCTTCTTTGGTGGTAATTTATGCACGTCATTTCCAGTTATCTGAAGTTAGTAGTGTTTGCTGAATGTGGCTCACTAGTACAAGCCCACCATACTACATAACAGTAAGAAAAAGCTGAGATCAGACAATGGTTGTGTTATGCTACTGTAGTAACGTCAAATGTAGCCTTGAGTTGCTAACCTCAAGCAGAGATGAGAAGTAGGCTACAGAGGTCTGATATACTCACTTCTTTCTGACTCCACATCACCAGTTTTTTATTTTCTCGTAATAATTTATAGAATTTATCACATTTCACTTTTGCAATTTTTTTAAATATGCTGTAGGCCTACTACTTTGCAAGACGTGTGAACAGATTTCCTTGTGTAAAGTTGGTGCAGTTCCCCTTATTGTCAGAGCTTTCAGCTTGTTTCCTTTATGATTCATTAATGGGTGGAAGGAAATCAAAGAAAACTTTGGCAGATGTTCAAGCCAGACAGTTTCAGTTGTGAGAGAGACAGCTGGACCATGAAAGGACTTGGACTGATCCCCGCTGGGGTCTGGGTCCTGGATACGGGATCCCGCCTTGAAGATGTGAAACCATGCAGTGGTGCTTATTGACGCCAAAACAGAATGTGTCACTTTTGAACTTGGGACTAGGTATGGCTAAATGCTATAGTCCCATTGTGTTTTCCAGTGTGTTCAAACTTCTGTTATTCAATACTAGTAGTGATTCTGATTATTGGAGAAAAAACTTCAAGTGTTCAAAAGAGATCAAAACTATGCATGTATTCTTAATGGTTCAAGAGCAGCTTTCAGTTTGCTTTGGATATGCCTTGAAAAGGCAGTTTTACAGGAATGAAAAGAGGTTCTGGGATCATTTCTAATATGAAATTATGATGCTTTTGGGAAACACCTCCTCCTTAAAATGGTTAATATTTGTCACACCCACATTATTCATTATTTCATATATTTTTGCTATAATAATTGTCATGATTATTCACTGCCCAATAAGAGCTTAAGATACTTTTCCATTTTCATGATTCTCTATCCTATGTTGTCAAGTTATATTTGCCTTTTCTGATCTCCTCTGGTATCCTCAATTCCCCTCCGGTGTCTGCGAATGTAATGTGGCAGTTTTGCTCCAGTTCTTGCTGCTTAAATGAAATATCAAACTGCAATGAGATTCCCGTGCTGTTATGGTATGGCCTAGTTTACTCTGTCCTCTGCTCGTGAAATTAAATTTTAGATGGCTTCAAGGAAACGCCGCCATAACTGGCTCAGGTGTGCAGCTCGCATGAGCTGTTTTGATCGCTCACCTTTGAGATATTATAGCCTTTCATCTTTACTACAATTTAAAACTCATCCAAATAGACGGCTGCAGCTTTACCGACTATTTCATAAAGCAGCTGAAACAAGTGGGTAATTTGTGATAAGCTGTGAGCAGCAGCGGCAGCTCAGTCTTTGAGGAGGCGTAGCAGTCATGTCACTTTTTCTTTTTTCATTGGAGTCCATCAATCAGGAAACCGACCTACTGACTCAAAAGTAACACAGAACTAAAGAGACAGATGACAAACTAAAGCTCAGAGCAATCAAACACCAGACAAAGGATGGCAGGCTTACACAACCTTTAAGTGAAAAATGTTGTACTGAGGCATTGTTGCAAGGCCCACGGATGGCAGCACAGATTCAGTTAGCTGAAAGAGAAAAGGTACAGCTCTGCAGCAGTGAAGACAGACTGTTTGGCTCATCCTTCAGATTAGTTTTGAGAATTTATTCCTAATTTATTTCACAATAATAAATGAATCTGTAATGTTTTTGATCCCTTCTTGAGGAACCACTTCACGAACAACCAAACCACACTAAATTTGTGTAATTCAAAGCCCCTTTCCTCATTTATCTCAACAAACATGCCTCCAATCTTCTAATCCTCGAACACTCATATGGTGTTTGTTTGCATGAAGGCCTACATATTTGTGTATCCAAGAAAAGCATGAAAGTTGGCACGGTGGGTAGCAGAGGAGGTGGGCAATGCTGGCACAGAGTGAGCCAGTTGGGAATTACACATTTCTTTTGTCTCCTTATTCATCTTTACACCAGAGGAGGGTGGTCACTGTTTGGCTGCTCACCGCATCATTAACACCTTCACGTGGCAGCTTCATCCTGTACCAAAACTCACGAGTGACTGAGTCATTTGGAGATTTTTATTATTAAACAGTGTAAATATAATTCAAAATAATTCTTCATAAAGAAGAATGTGAAGAGAATAGCTTTATCATGCGTAATGCACAGATGGTTAGTCAGAAATGTGCTCTGCCTGCACCAGTGCCTTGAATTAGTCCCGCCTCAGTGGAACAGCTCACAGGGACAAAACTCACAACCTGCTCCCCTTCCTCTATTTCTGCACCATCACTGCTTGTTTCACAAACACAGTGTGATATCTGCCTGCAGAGGCCAAGAACTTCATCTGAAAAGCACTTTGTGCTGCTACTGTAATATTTGTTCAGACAACAGCAAAGGCTATAAAGGTATTATATTAGTTTTCATGAGTTTGTTTGGAGATATGTCTCAGGATAAGAACAGTGCTTCTCCATCATGTTTTGAAAATAAAGGTGTAGTTTAAAAGAGACTGGATTGACAGATGACAGCCACCCCCTGACTGGTTCGGTTGTCACTTCAGACGTTGCAGACTTACCTGACTGGAGGGATTTATAGCTTTTGATGACTGAAGTGTTTTCAGTGTCATGTTGATGCTGTCATACTGACTCTCAGCTTGATTCCCCAAAACGGTTACAATGACACAAAATGCTTATGATTGTTTGTCTGAACGGATTATCTATGATGTGCTTTGTTCAAAAAATTGTGTTTGAATGAGGAAATGAAATTTCATTGCCCACTAAAGAATAAAAGGTGAAAAAAAAAAATACCATCAGAGAAGTAGCGCCTGCTAATTTGGAAAAACTTCACGTTCTGAAGATGAAACACTTTTCAAGCACACTGAAGTGAAAAACCAAATATGCATTTTTACTTGCCTTAATGGAAAAACACAGCATATGTTCCACATTCCCTGGTGCATTTTGTAGGTGGTTTTGGTATCATTCCCATGGACCACACATAGACAATGTCACATTGCCACATTTTAGTGCAGAAGAAATTGAGATTAATTAGAGAAAGAATCACAGTGATTCATAATCACACCTCCATAGTTCAAATTAAAATGCTCTCCCATACAAACTCAAACTGTTGGAACAAAGGTTGTTTATTCATAGTAGCAAAACTCCGTTGTAGAAGAGTCATCAGTGAGTCTCTGCAAACAGTTGATTAAACACAGAAGTAAAGTAAAGAAAAGTGAAGTCTCACTAAAATCACCATTTTCTCCATTTACACAAAGTAATTCCCTGTCCTATTCAATTCTGTGATTTTCATAAACACAAACAAATAAAGGTAAAAAGTACAGTACATCAACGTTATTTATCATATACATACAGTCATACACAGTACAATGTATATAGTGAAATGCATTCTCTGCATTTAATCCATCTTATGTATTAGGAGCAGTGGGCAGTCACTGTGTAGTGCCTCCAGCTCTAAACCAATGCCTTGGTCAAGGGCAATTACATGAGGAATTAACCTTATATTGTGTAATGTTACATCTGAGAGGGCCATGTATATCATATTAATGCACTTGATATATTTTAACATTTTCCTTATGTTTATCCTGTACATTACCCTACTACATAGACGTTACTCTGCATTTTACTGCTTTTTGCACATTTAGTTGGAAGCTAAACTCTCACTCATTACCTATACTTTTGCAATGACAGTAAGAAAGTAAGTTAAATCTATTCTAATCTTTAAACTAAAAGATAGCCTCTTTTTGAAAAATATATTTTCCTTCTTTTGAAGCGGGCTGAGGTTATCTTCAGAGTGCCTGCAAAAATAAATTGGAAGTGTAAAATGCAATAACTGAAACCACATTTAATATGAATCTCTTATAACTGTGTCTAATAGGTCACCCTTTACAAACCGTTTAAGGGTTGTATAAATATTTACAGATCAGGGTATAGATCAGTTTTAAGAGATTAATAAGAACAACTTTTGGGTTGTTTAGACTGATTTTGTATCCTGTCATTTTGTAATGCAGTAAGAAAAATTAGTATTTTCATGGTTTTCTCACTTCACTCTTCAATCGGCCATCAAGTCCAGAAAAGTAAATGTTAACAAGTCATTAATAGGGTAATGATAATAAATTCATGGGCTGAATTATCTTGAAATGTGTATACAATACAACAACAGAAACAGCTTTGAAAATTAACAAAGAGTTGAATCAGCATGACTCTGACTGTCGTATTGAACAACATGATTTTTCCACTTTTTCATGTCACTTAGTGTGCAGCACAATCTATATTGGCTCCAAATGAATGTCATTTGTCACTATTATGCAAAAGAGGTAATGTCCCTCCTGGAAATGACTTGATGTCCTTACTGATGATAAAAACAAATACCACAGCCCTGATTCTTCAGTTAATTTCCCTCAGTTTGCGTTCAAATCATGCACGAGACAATTCCTGCCATATCACGGTTGCTTAGACTGCACAGGAGCTCTGTAAATGCTACATGGCAACTGATCATTGAGCATGTACATGTAGTTTTTTCAGAGTCAAGCAAACAAGCACAGTGTGTTACAGAGTGTGTTGTAATTGACTGTTTTAGTGCCTCTCAGGGGATTCACATTCCAGTCATTCAAGTGGTTTAGTGATTTAACCGACTTTGATTTATTTACCACTGCGATAAACAGCTCCCACTTAAATGTCTGAGAACTGGGCTTTTCTTTCATGAACAGCACAAAGCTGTTGTCTAGTCATAATACAACAAGTGATGCCATAAGTCAAATGAAAGCATATTATAAGCCTGTTTTCAAGGAGGTCTCTGTTTCCAGCTGCCACAAGCTGTTTTCTGCTCTCTGCCCTCCAAATACAAATGTCACATTACATAACATTAATTCGAATGCAAAGGATCTTATACCCTGCTGCTGCCACTGCTGCAAGAGTTGCTGTAGGCACTGCTGAGGTGGATGGTTTCCTCACTTTCTAACATATTTTCTTCCTGTTGACAAGAATCATTGAGTCAAGATGAGTGTATATAAACATCACAGTCTATGCCTCTTTGAGATTTGTCTGAACTGCTAATCCCCAAGGGGAAAGAATAAGTATTATGCACAATTCTGAACGCTGAGACAAACATCTGTAAAGCATGTATGGTTGCACTTTATTTTACAGCACACTAATAAGACGTAACGAACCATACTTCAAATCTAATTAGACAAAAATTAGAAATAACATGTTCTTTATTAGACAGTATTAGACCCTTTTAGGCCCTTTTAGACCCTTACACCATTATTATACTTTATTAGATGTAATTAGGAACACATTACAACAGAACTGTACAAAAAATTGAAGTGTGTCAATTCCCACTGTTCCCACTGACCCTTAGGCTTTGTAAGAGGGTCATTAAGGACACCTTCCAGCTGTGGCTCCTGCTTCCTGATTGGTGCAACACCCACTCAGCTTGACTAGCCCGTCAGTCGACGTGGCTGATGATCAGTTTGCCAGACCTGTCTCTCTGGTGTTCTGTTAATCACTGCATGAACTTGAAAAAATTAGTATTACTGAGGCACTTTTAAATCTACCTGGGACTGGGCCAGGCTTCAGATTCAATAATTGATGAAGTCTTTGTTCACGTAGGAAACAATTGTGTCTAAATACACGAGGAACAGGGGAGTTGTTCCACCTTGTTTTTTGTTTTTTAATCAATCAAAGTTAAAGAGTGAGTTTATTATTTCCATTTTTAGCTTCACTGTAGCTCCACCTTTGTAGAGTCTTCTTTTTGGGTATGTTTATTTCTTTGTTTTGAGCAGCACCCACCAGCAGTGTAGTTTGCCTCTATGTTAATAACGCCTAATAAGGGTCTAATTGTGGATTAAATTACAGTACAGTGCAATGTGCCCCAAATGACCCTCTAAGAAATTCTAACAAGGGTCTAACAGTGGGAAAAAATAAAATAACCGATGATGCAAACAAAAAACACAGGCAATAATGTAGTTTTTTCATAATACACAGTACAGTTCTGTTGCAAGGTGTCCCAAATTACCCTCTAAGAAAGTCTAATAAGGGTCTAACAGTAGGAAATAAAATGCTTAAATTTACAGTATAGTTCTGTTGTAATGTGCCCCCTGTTATCCTCTAATACAGGGTCTAATACTGTCTAATTTTATTCCTAGTTTTTGTCTATTTGAGCTTTTTATGTCTTATTAGTGTGCTGTAAAATAAAGAATATATTGTACGCGCTAGAGGACTTGACCTGTGACAATACTGTCTGGTAAATAATAAAAAAGGTGTACTGTTGTATTATTTTTAATGCGTTTTTGAGAACAGTATAAATCAGGCAGGTGTAGCTTCTGACAGCAGAAAAAAAAACAATTAATGTGACTGTTCAGTCTCAATAATAAAAAAGCTAAATAAATGATGTGTATCTTGGCAGCAGAGTGTTTCAAATTATCACTTTAAGTGGCTGGCCATAATAGAATAGAAGAAAATAAACTTCACACGTATATAATGCTGCTCGATTCCCGCCCAACTCCTTATACGTTTTTCAGTGTTAAAGAGATAAAGGGTCTTCTGAATGCGAAGTAAGGAAATGCAAAAAGAAAAATTCAGTTCAAAGTTGATTGCGGGAAAGCGGGTTTTTAAAAGATATGCAAATAAACTGACAGAGTAAGAGGCTTTGCATTTCCCCACAGTGAATAAAAATTTGTGTTGCTGAATTGGTATTCCGCGTGAGGCTCAGACAGATAGTGGTGCTTAAGTTTCAACTGAGCGCTAAAGAAATTACAAGGATGTTTTAGCTTACCTACTTGGCAAACATTTCACTCTAACCTTGCCACAACAAACAACGGGTTTGCACCTGCACCGACTCATGTGTCTGAGGGTGAATACAGATGAGAGGCTTGAACGGACAAACCAATTGAGTTCAGCAAGTATTTGAAAACATCAACAATGCTTGCAACAATGCTACAATTTCATTGTTTTCTCAAGCGTGCCCCTCACTCTTGTCTTGCAGGGAGCGCTTACAGGGAATGCATGGATAATGGGACGTGGGCGTTGAAGAGCAATTACTCCAATTGTGAGCCCATTTTGGAGGAGAAGGTTAGTGTGGCCTCACAGGAGCAATACTGCTATGTCCTTCATTCTGCAAGCTCTCTGTTAACAATCTTAGGTAAATGCTCATCACATTTTCTCAATATTACATTAATGGCACACAGGGAAACCGATCAGATTTAGCACAGGAAATCTGGCATTTTGATTGCTTAATGCTTATTGAGCTGCATTTTCTATTATCTATGTATCACAGTTAAACTGTTTAAACATTTTGTTTCCAGACGGAAATAACAAATAAATACATATAGTTTTGTCAGTGTGTCTATAAGAAAAGCCTGAGGTATATAATGAGGTTTTGGCCTGATTATCTCACATCTTGTCTCCTGATCATGTGTATTTCTGGGTCTTGCTCTATTTTCTCAGATAAATTTAAGTCTGACATCTGAAGCGCGCCAATGACATTTACTTTCTCTCTCTTAAGTTAAACCTCAAAAGAATGAAGCCTAGATAGAAAAATACACATAGACATACTTAACACAGGATATATTTGATTTGCTTATTTTTATAACTGAAAGGCAACATTCTTTTCAATTTCATTTTAAAGGGATAGTTCACCCAAAAATGAAAATTTAGTCATTATCTACTCACCCTCAAGCCAACGGAGGGTCAGATTTATTTTGTTAGTCCACAAAACACTGCTGGAGTTTCACAGGAAAATAGGGTTGCAGAATCTCCCAAGTGAATGGTGACCAGTTTTCAAATGTAAAGAAACAAGGGAATAAAAACACAACATGCCTTCATACTGCTCATCTGGTGTAGTTTAAATATCCCAAAGCCCCAGTATGCCAAGTTGACTGTGAAACTCCAGCAGTATTTTTCAGACTAACAGTATAAACCTTGCTAACCCTAACCCTAAGCTAGCAACTTTAGGAACAGTGGTTACATAACCTGATACAAGCCCCAATTTAAGCTTGTGTGTGTCAATGGTGCACTCTGGTACATAACACAAATAGTACTACACCTCTGGTTACAGCAAAGTCACAACAAGTATATATGTACAGTACATATATATATATATATGTATATATATATATATATATATATATATATATATATATATATATATATATATAAACATCTGCCAATATAGCCTCTTTGAATTGAATTAAACAGATAGATAGATACACCCTGATTGTATTCATGTGTTTATGTATTTCTAACCTCTTCTCTTTGTTCTGTTATCCAGCAATTGCATTAAAGAAATAATTCCTGTGCTGTCTTTGCAGAGAAAATATCCAATGCATTATAAAATAGCGCTGATCATCAACTACCTAGGCCACTGTATCTCTGTGGGAGCTCTAGTCGTGGCCTTCATTCTCTTCTTGTGCTTAAGGCAAGTACAGAAATAGTACCCATCTAAATGTGTCCTGTGTGCATGAGACCTCATAGGAGACAATCAGGGAAATTCACGTAATATCCTCGGACTGCTTATCATTAACTCGTTTATGTCAAATGAAAAGAACTCTGCAGCTCGCCTCAGATAGAGCACTCAGACTAAGAAAGACATAATGTGTACTTCAAAACACAGCTTTCTTCTAAGCAGTCGTGCCTCTATTCATGTCCTTGTTTAAACACACACACACACACACAGCGCACACGCGTGCGCAAACACATCTGCTATGACAGAACAGGGCTGATTTTGAACAGCCTCAGCTGGGCTCTTCACTATGGTTTGATCGATGTGGGCTTCTGAAGGCAAATATTGATTTTTTTTGGTTGAAGAAAAAAATAGTCCGTGTTTTGTACTGAAATTAAATCTCTTTAGATTTCACAGAACAATCTACAACTGCTTAATGTTTTCCTCAGAGACATTTATTCTTGGCAGGACAGGGAATTCTATGAAACAACATTTTGACTGTCATCTCAACCTAAAACTGTTAAAAGCCTGACAAATTGCGGTAAATTATTTATCCTTTTAACAGCTCTTGAAAGCATGATGACACATCATCTCTAAAGTAGAGTACAGCAGTCCTTAAACCCCAATTTACATGAAAAATCTCACTGCGTCTTCGTCATAACTCAAATGTACAAGTAAAAAAATCCTATTCCACATATCATGGACTCTAACTTGAATATAACATGATGCATTGAATTTGGTTGAGAAATGTAAACATTAGACTGTCTTTTATAAAAAAAAATCACAGCTCCCCTGTTTACATGTATTTGGTCACAGGCCAGTCAGAACCAAACAGATGGCGACTGCAACAAGCGGTCAATGCGGTGTCTATATATTATATGCGTATGCCTGTATCCAGTGTTGCAGCATGAGAATTTTCTTGGTCAAAATTACATGTACTATGGAATTAATTGCTCCAATTAATAAAATTTACCATCAACACTGACTGGGCATCCACATGAAAAGTGCCAGATTTTCCCTTTAAAGGTCCATTGTGTAAAATTTATGGGGGTTTATTGGCAGAATATGACAGAGATGGAATATATTTATATACGTTCATAACTAACTTTTCACTAGTGTAAAATCTCCTGCAAATAAGATCTGTTGTGTTTTTGTTACCTTAGAATGAGCCGTTTATATCTACAGAGTGGAGGGTCCTCTTTCACAAAGGTCCCCATGCGGCACCGCCATGTTTCCTTTATTATTGCAGAACTTGCCTGAAAAGCATCATATTTTTAAGTTATCCTCAGTATTAATGCAGTCCAGTTATAGCTGAGTTGTACCTCTAAATGAGTGCAGTGCAACCAGGAACTTCTGAAAGGTAATCTGGCATTCTTTAAACCTTTATTTATTTATAAGCCAATTGAAAACAAAAATTCATTAAAGAAATGAAAATATGTTTCACAAAAAAAGGTTTACAGACTGCATGCATATGCTGTTGAAGCTTCTATCTGCAGTGATTCGACTGGCCAATAACTTACAGACAGGATAATAAAAGGTGGCAGATATTGCCTACAATTGCCCTCTGGCATTTACATATCTAGAGACTCACATAACTTTGAACAAGTTTTACTGCCTCCATAAATGTGTAATAATAAAACATGCCTTTCATCCAACTCGCCTTGCAGGAGCATACGATGTCTTCGAAACATCATCCACTGGAACTTGATCACCACTTTCATACTGAGGAATGTTATGTGGTTTTTGCTCCAGTTGATTGACCACAATATCCATGAGAGCAATGAGGTAACAGTGTTGAGAAGTTCAGCTTTCAATTTTATGTAATTATGGTATTTCTGTTGCAATTGACAACTAACTTTGAGTTTCGTGTTGTCTTTTTCAGCCTTGGTGTCGATTAATTACCACAATATACAACTACTTTGTGGTGACAAACTTCTTCTGGATGTTTGTCGAAGGATGTTACCTTCACACAGCCATTGTTATGACTTATTCAACTGATAAGCTCCGAAAGTGGGTCTTCCTTTTCATCGGCTGGTGTGAGTATGTTCATGTTGGCAGTGCATTAGTAACACTTCACTCGTGGTTGTGAACCACACACAGAGTTCACAGTCTACAGCACACTAACAGTAAATTTAATTTCGAATGAAAATAACAAACATTGATGCTTTTTCTTCTCTTTAAGCATGAAATGTATAAATGCAAGGTTTTCTGGTTTAATATTTTCTTAGTTTTTATAATAGTGTTTCTTATGGATTTTAATTCAGAATAATAATAAAAATATAAAAATATTAGAACCTGAGCTGCTCAGGCCACAAAATCCTATTTAAACTCTAGTTTAAAGTGAATATAGACAACTTTTTCCTTAATTAACTTACCATTATGAAGTCAGTTTTATTTCACAGTGTAATGGTTATTGAATGACACCATCCGCTTTTAAATTGGTACCCTATAAACTTTAAACTTTTTTTTACTGTCTCCAAAATAGTCTACATAAATAAACAGTCTCGTTTTTTTTCTCCTGTCTTCCCCTAACGTTAATCCCCCCTCCACCCCAATGGCAACTCCTGCTGTAGTTACTTAATGTGTGAAGCACTAACAAACTGTTTTTACTATGCAATGCACATGATTACAATAGCTTATGCCTGTTCCCAAAGTCAATATCAAATTCGGACTAATTTCAATGTACTTCTCCAGTGAACATGCATCTTTCTTCTCTCTTTTTTCCAAAGTGGTATTGATCATTTCTTTTTGAAGCCAGGCTCTGACTCTGAAGGATACAGAAAAGCTCCTAGTATTGTGTCAATGCATTTTTCCTTAGTCAGTTTTTCCTGTAGTGGTGCCCTCCCTGGTTGAGGGGTAGGTTACCTAGGAGTGTAGCAGACTAAGGTAAGGAGGAACACATAATGATGGGGAAACAGATTTTGACACAACACCTATTGTCCTTGCCACAGTAGCACAACAATAATACCACTTGGAAATGCTAGAGGGCTAGAGGGAGAGAAGTTCTGTTTCCACATTAACTCTATATTGTCTGCCCTCAAATGCATTGATTTTGCAGACTGGTATGTGAGTGAGCAGTTTCATGTAGGAACTATTTTCTGTCTAGTAGGTCTGATAGATTCTACTTTGATTAATGGGGTTGTGATTTCTGGATAGAGATATTGATTTTGACTTTTTTTTTTAATGTTTTTTTTTTTTTTTTTTTTTTTTTTTTTTTTT
>JAJHUR010078188.1:0-22884 GCA_027495735.1 Lutjanus campechanus | reverse complement strand
GTGAGGCTTTTTGTTGTTTTGAAGTCTTGGCTTGGTCATCGTGGGTGAAGAGCAAAAACAGACCTTCTTGTAACCCCCCCACTCCCCCAGACAATCCATTATAAGGTGTGTAAGTTGTTTAAAAGACGAATGAGACATCAAACTCAAACATACACTGCCTCAATCATCCTGATAATCATCATCAGCAGTTTCCTCCTCCAGGCTCTCTGACTGACCAGATAGGATTAGACACATTTGGTTCGGTCTCCAGCAGCTGCAGTTTTATCAGTAATGTAGGAAATGTGTGCAATCCCGTTGGACTAAGGCCCCATCTGCCCTGTCTCTATGTCACAGATAAAAATACATAGAGATCAGCTGTTATACATGAGCAGCATTGACGAGGAGGGTTGAGCACATTACAGAAAGTCTTGTCCTGCCAGGTGAAGATTCAATGTGCATCAACATTTATAGATTGCCAAATGCTTCAGGGTATGTTTGGATTGGTTTTAGACATGCTTGCTCGTGGTGGGGCTCCAGGGACGGTAATGTCGGGGTGTCGGCCCATTTCACCGCTGAAATATCTCAGCAACTTCATGCACTGCCATGAAATTCTGTACCGACATTCATGGTCCCGGTGGATCACCAAAATCAGAGGGATGAATCCTACTGAGTGCAGTGACCCTCTGACTTCATCTAGTGTCCCCAAAAGTTTGACATTTGTACTTAAGAGTGAAATGTCTCACCAACTATTGGATGGACTGCCATGAAATTATGTAAACACATTCATATTTCCTTTAAGATAAATTCAGTGATTGACTAACATTTCATTTAGCACCATCAATAGCTTTGTTTATAACCAAAATTACCTATTAGCTATACCTATTTTGTGTTTAGCACAAATTCGCAAATGTTCAGTGATGTTTCTAGGTACACGTCCTGCATCTCTGACATTTAAAAAAATCCAAAAGGATGTCTAGGGAATGCACCCTATTTTTTTCCATGACAACGCTTCACTGTGCACCACAAATCCATGTTGTAATCACAGAGATAAACAAAAGTCTTGCTGTCAAAAACAAAATCCAAGATTTTCTATCGTCTACAGATGTGCAGACAACATCCCGTGTTCATTATCTCAATCAGCTCTACTTTCGTTCCAAGAGGACCTATGTGTTAGCATTGAGCTGATGGACAAAGCACTTTTATTAATAAAAAATCGATTCAGGAATCATGAAAATAAGAATCATAATACTTCTGAGAATCGATTTTTTTCTCCCATTCCTAATAAAAACACTCACTTGGCCACTGTCACTGTTATCGTCTGCACTCATACAGTATCTCACGCCAGATGAGATCCCATTTTATCAAAAATAATCAGTGGAAGGAAAATGTTTTAATATTTCACCAAAAATCCCCACAAATTTTTATCAGGGACCCTCTGAAGTTCCCTGGGACAAACTCAAATGACCATCTGTGGGTCCTGGAGACTCACTACATTAAAAGAAGAAAAACAACATCACTGAATGTAGACATGGTAACACGCTAAACTGAGATGAAAATTGTAAATATTATACCTGCTAAACATCAGTATCCTGCCACACTAGCTTAGAATTTCGCTCAAACCACCGCAGAGCCAAAGTCCAGCCTCACAAAGCCGTTAGCTCGGCTGTCATGGCTGAGGACTCTTAGTCTTGTTTAATGTCACAGCCCTTATTGTCGTCTCTTCATTGAACTGTGCATAGAACACTTGGTTCTCTGGTTACAGCTACTCAGACACCAAGACTGACAGTTTACTGTTGCTAAAGCTAAAAACTGAGCAGATTTTGAGACAGGGCAGACCTTCATATCTCACTACCAAACACACAAACAGGTTTGATTTGTAACGAACTATTAATTTGCACAAACATGCAGAGTAAAAGAGGAGACGCTCTCACAACTGCTGGCTCAACTCCAAACGGTAACACTGGAATAAAGTGCACAAGACCTCTCTGCTGTCTGGCAAAACAAAGACATGGTGTCCAGACAGATATCCACGAGGACACTGTCGTCAGCATGTCACAAAAACAGCTCTACAGTCTCCCTCCCAGCTGTGCCGAGCAGCGTGAGGCCAAGACATCATAACCACAGAGGCTGCTGCGCTGACCTGCAGGAATTTCTGGACGTTTTTCCTCGGTGACCGTCAGCTTGCTGAACATAACCACGTTCACTTGACCTTTTCCTGAAGTGTTTTCCTATAAGTCAGAGGCTTCGCCCAGACAGAACGCATCATAAGCAGTGTGATCCAGTCTAAATTTAACATGGTCAGGTCACGTACTTCACTGTAATCGAAGATTGCGGTAGACTCGGCTCAGTGGGCTGAGGCATCGGACGACAGCTAAAGTTATCTCTTCCAAAAGGGAAAGTGAGGACATTTCCTATGGCAACTCTGTGTAAGTAGAGTCAATAAAAAGTCAGTTTTGTGGTCTACCCAAAGTCTGATGCCATCACTGTCCCAATTTAGTCACTTTTTTTTTTGGTTCATCTGCGTTTCCTCTCTCCAAAAGCTGTACTTTTCTAATTTGGGACGGTCACTAGAGCTGTCAGCGACTTTTTCCAACCAGCAGGAAATCTCAAAATCTTTTTTTGTTTGTTTTTTTAAATTAGGACTGCATGATATGGTAAAAAGGAAAATCATACTGGAATTATTTTGACAGATATTCTGAATGTAATATGGTTCACACTTGGTGGGGATTTTTGTATTACAATTTTCATTTTCATTCATTTTCATTTTCCATCTTATGAAGGCATAACCAGTGAAGACAATGTACAGTTAGGGAGTGATCATAAATGTATTTTCTTACTGGCAAATGAGATATGTAGGCCAGGGTATCTCTCCAGCACTACAGCACTTCATTATAATGTTGTTTTGTCACTCCTTTGAAATTTATATTCTGGTCCGTAACTTGTGTTTGTCCATGTCACCGTAATTAGAGTTCAAATTAATGCAGAATGTCTGCCAAATGGGTGTCTGTTTGTGAGTCTTCAGAAATCATTAATTATCTTTTTTCTGAAGGAGTAAACGATTATAACGGTTCCATTGAGCAAAATGTTAATGGAGTTTGGCAGACAGTGAGACAGGCTTTCATTCCAGTCCAGAGTGTGTACTTTCGCAGCAGTGGGCTTTTGTTTTTAGGATAACGGGCTTAACTTTACACTGACAACTTGCTTCAACTATATACTGTATATTTAATAGGTTGAAATCCTATTTAATATACAGTCCAGTACAGTACAGCTCCAACTCGCTATCTGGACTGCTGTACGCTTTCTTGGACCTGCAATTGCTCCTTTAATTTTGCAGCCCTATTTCATATTGCTCCCCAAAACATGTTTTAATCCTTTCTTTAAACATGTCTCCTTTAATATGCTGATGCTAATAAAAACAAAAGAAACAAACCACAAAGTAATATAATCAAATACTTCAAAGCACACAGATAAAATACAATTTAACACTTTAATATTTTGCCCCAAAACAAACTGTGTTGATGATGATTTGTTACAATGAGCATTTAATCAGAGACACTAGACATTAGTCCAAATCAGCATGTGTCTCTTAGTGGCCAACAAACTTGTAATAACTGGGCAAACTGTCAAATAAAACTAACAATGGCCAAATTTATACTGTTACTAGAACAATCACCGGTCTCTCAGTAAATGGACCGATGTATACAAAGTGTGGGGAATGAAAGAGCCTGTAGTGTATTACATGGACAAGGTACCTGAGGCCAAATGGCCACACGTGGGATAAAGTACACAGCTGCTCACTCTTACTAACACACTGAATAGTGTATTTATTTTGACACATCCTTGACTTTTCCAAACAGACTACCAGCGGCCTCAGCAGCAGCTGCTCGGCTTCACGCTCACCATCTATTCTCGCATGAAGAGATTCTAAGCTCTCTTTGACCATATTAGTCCACAAAACTGCCCATCTTTTTCCATTAGCTAAAGCGAGCTGTAAAGTTTGTATAAACTCATGAGTGAGTGTGGGACAGCGCTGGTCCCCGTCCAGCTGCAGGAACATGTGGATGTGCCACAGCTCGGCCATGCGGGGAGGGTACAAAGGGCCAGACCACGAGGGCAAAAAGAGTGGGAGCGTTTAAGGTCTGAACACGCAGACACCGTGTGTCACTATTAAGACTTGGTGTTTGTGCTGTAATTGTTAACCTGCCAGACCCGAGTGCTCCCACATTAGCCTCCGGAGGTTGTCTGTCAGACGGTCAAGGTTCCCAACATAACAGAGACCTGTTAGAACAAGAGGACATTCCTCTCATAGCCAGGTGAGCCCTGTGACCCTGAACAACACCCTCCACTGTCACCTGCTTCAACTGAACACAAATTACCAATAAGAGGAAGTAACTAAGTACAAATACTTAATTACTGTACTTACATAGTTTTTGAAGGTATCCATACTTCGTGAGTATTTATTTTTCTGACATTTTACTTTTACTCATTACACTTTAACAAAAATACCTGTACTTTCTACTTCTTATATTTTCAAAACAGGCTTGTTACTTTAGTTTTAATGCATAAAATAACGTAAAAGACAGAACAAGACGGAACAGACAGATGGGGAGACTTGGCCTTGTAGAAACGCTGAGGGTCAGTTCGATTTGCACAGGAACAGCTGGTAGAAATGTCCTTCAGAGGGCTACTTTTTACTTTTATACAACTGAATACTTTTCAGAGACTGTACTTTTACACTTTTACTTGTGTGGCAACAATTCTTCGTCTAAACAGTGAGCCAGTTCTCTGAAGAATTACCAAGACGGTGTGACTTCAAATGACTTCAAATCCCAATCAAGCAGGTACAAGTCAACCAGTCAAACTGACCCTTAGCTGTCAAAGCAGTAAAAGGGAGCAGAATTAATAGTCTTTCCAGGAATTATCCTTGTTGCAGTAGGCATGTTTGACAAGTTAACAGTCTGCTAGTTGATGATAATGCCATGTAACGGCTGCACTTTCTGCATAATCAAGAAAAATGCTGTTTATACAAAGGTAAATTGGCTTTGCTCTAGAGAAACATCATGACTTATGTAGGCTTACAGTACGAGACAGATTCTTTTGTACTCCTTCATTCATACACATCCAATAATTAAACCCGCCCACCCATATTCACACAAACACTTCTGTCTTTGTCTGTAGCAGATTTCTATCCTTGGGTAGCCTTGTTGTTTTCGCGACCATGTGGTCTGGCGGGTGACCTGGCGTGAGTCCAGACTGTAAAAAGAATCCCAGTGTTTGTAAAGTTGAGCGTGAGGCCGTGCGTGGTGCCTGCCCAAGACCTCTCCGTTAAACCTGCACAAGTGTCAGGTCGGCTGGAGAAAAGGCAGAAGCCGAGAGGAGCATCTTTGTTAAGCTAAACACAGAGAGACGCTCACGTTCCTTAACACGTGCGAAGCGGAATGAAGAACAGAGAGCAAGAATTCGAAGATGAGCGGACACTTTTCACCCAGCTGTCATCCTCCAGCTCCGCCAAGGCCTCTTTTCCTTTTCTTTGATTTAGTTCTGTCTATTTTACTTATCTCTGCAGACTCCCCTGCTGTTTGAGGTTACTTCAAGATTTATATTATTTACTGAATGGCATCAGACCTAATGATACATGGCGTGTAGTGGAAATACAGTCGGTAGGGTATCTTTTGCTTCTGCTGGTGCCTGTACAAAAGCCAGTCTATCTGCACTTTCCCATGCCACAGTATTCAAAACCCCTTTAACACTGGACAAAAAAAAACACTAACACCCACTAACATCTGGCTTTTCTCTTCAGTGGAAAAGGGTACAATCGGCATTCACTCCCAGGTCAAATGTCTCTGTAGTAGTCATGAGTATTTATCAGCTTCAGCTCAATCAGCAGTGATGGAAACGTGACACCTGAGTGGACGCGCTAATTTTCACCCCTTTTTTGGCTGAGGCAATGAAGGCTTAAGGCTTCTGTTGGTAACTTCTGTGACTCGTTTGCTCCTTTTTTTGTGCTGCTGATTTGTTTAACTGATGAGCACTCATTAATCTGAATGGTGGATAAAATGGTGGATAATTTCATATAAACTCTTCGCATTAAAAATTCTCCATTATTTTCTCATCTAAAAGATTTACGACGGGTATCTAAAAGATGATGGGTATTCATCAGCAGGAACTTAATACAACTCCTATCCAGCCGAAAGCAAACACGATATGGTAAAAGAAAGACTGGCGGCACAAACGCCGACTCAGGAGAAAAACTTAACATCAAACCACAGACATTCAATTAGAAGCTACAAAAGTACTGAGAGCTGAGACTTTTAAAAACATCTCTCTCTAGGCTCTCCTGCACACACAGCTTAGCTGGCAATGAGGAAAAGGGGCACTCCCCTCCCTTGACTCTACTCTCTCTTGAGTTTTCCATTGCCAAAGTTGTGGAGGATGGCTGTACATCATTGAAAAGAGTCTGGAGTCTTGAGATTTCTGCCTGTTTCTCCTTGCCACAGTGCTTGCTCTTGGTGGGAACAACTGGGTTTATAAAGAGTACAGTGTAGACCTGACATATATGAAAAAAGCCCCAAGATAACACTGTTATGATTTGGTACTTTTTTGGTACTACCTTGGTCAAGGTTTCAAGCAAGCTGAGCTAAATCAGCTGGTGGAGCAAACACACTGCAGACTGTTGATTGGTCACAGAGAATCATCACTAGTGCAACATGGACCTCTTGCACACCAACCACAGAATGCAACTGCAATTTTTATATTCACCTGACACAGATTTTTATAACTGGACACAAAAAAAGCCAGCAAAACCACACCCAGGATGAACTGATGAAGTGCAGACATTCCTCTGTTTGATTGCCAATGAAATGATCTTCTGTGTGTTTATGTTGTATTGAGGATGATAACACTGAGTTTTACCCAGTGTTGTTATGACGCTCTGTTAAAGAATCACACCTACACTGAGGAGCTGCCAGCTGCAGTGGAAAACAAAATCAAGTACCTGGTACCAAAAGCATGTTGAGCCGAGTTAAGGTGAGCCATACCATGCAGTGAATGGCATTAATTGACCCAAAATTGACTGTAAAAGTGTCCCTACTGAGTGAAATTTGCGGTGTTGGTATCCAAAGACTTACATATGATAATAACAGGAAGTGAAAGTACTGAATACTGGCAAACATGATGGAAAAAGTGCAAAAGAATGCAATCAAACTATTCATTAAAACAAAACAAAAAATCAGTTTACAACCTAACAGTAAGTATGTAGTCTGTTTTAAACTAATTCCATAAATAGATGGCTTTGTGTATAATCTATCAACAAAGAGGTCAACTTAAATCTGATGCTAATAAGTCAAAATGTGCCTGACTCGGAGCAGGAATTCAACCTTGGAGAGAGAACACAGTGGACAGTAGTGTATTGAA
Source organism: Lutjanus campechanus (assembly GCA_027495735.1). Lineage (NCBI taxonomy): Eukaryota > Metazoa > Chordata > Actinopteri > Lutjaniformes > Lutjanidae > Lutjanus > Lutjanus campechanus. The sequence continues at coordinate 15,492 of JAJHUR010078188.1, read as the reverse complement.
AACAGATGTGTGAAATACCTTCTTCTGCACCAGCTGCCATCTCTCAGCAGTTTCTGGCACTGAGAAGCGCTTTTAATTTTTGATATCTACAGCTGCTATGGCTGCCTAAATGATCAGCCGCAGTAATGACGGTTGGGACAAGACACAGCAGAGCAGCTCTCTTATGTTTCTAATTGAACAAAGTAGCTCGACAGCCGAAGGCAACGCAGGAAACCTTGAGTGAGAATGTGAGTGTTAAAGCAGTAATGACAATCGATACAACAACACCGTATTAGACAGCAAGGTTGCTTCACCTTGAATTGTTTTGAAAAGAGCTACAGTACAATTCTCATGGGCTTAAGAGCTATAATTAGCAATAATCTACCTTTATGAAATGTCCTTGAGTGAGACACAGACTCTCTCCCTGCTCCAGGGACATTATTCTGTCTGACCATGACCTCTGAGCTTTCTGTGGAGCGAGCCAATGAAAATGAAATCTGTCAAGAAAAAAGGAATCAATAAAAGTCTCATGATGCTATTATTATCATCCTTAGATTATGCCATTGCTCTGACCCGAAACAGCACAAACGTATTCATGCTTTTAATCATCCTGTCACATTGACAGCCACACAAAACCCAAATCATGCCGTGTGCTGTTTGGGTTTGGTTTTCTGTAATGACAAAAAAAAAATATGTAAAGGTTATGACTGGGACTGTGCAATTTGTATGACTCTACTAATGTTTCATGCTCCTTTCCTTTTCCTGATGATCATAGTAGATATCTGAGATAATCTAATCCTAATCCTTGATTCTGTTGTATGCAGTAACATTTCTAATAGAATATGAGAAGGGCAAATGTCAGAAAGTTGAACACAAAACTGACAGAACGGCGTAGAAGCACGCATAGATTTGTAAGATGTTAGAGGTACAATTGATCAAAACACTGATGGTTCAGATGGTATAACGGTTTTCAGCCACAGACTGGATCATTTTTCACAACAGTAAAAAAAAAAGTAAAAAATGCACCGATGTAGCCAGCCTGTAATCACCACCATCGTAATGGTAAATATGTGTTAAACCTGTATACTTTTGTATACCTGTTTTTCTGAGGACTGAGCTACAGCTCACAAGGACGACATCTTTTAACTGATCTTTCTGTCCATATAGCATATTTGTATAAAACTGGAAAAGGGCTTTATTTGAAAATATCAGACTCCAGTGTTGCAGAATGCAACATATTCTGCAACATGGCTGCCTTTAGTAGGGAAACTGCAAAACCAGGAGTTAAACAATCAATTATCTGTGTAGATTAAAGGCAGTTTGACTCAACAGAGATCATTACAACAAACAGTAGTTCATGAACATTGACATTTGGCCAGGAAATTGGTTTCCTGCCCCAATCGTTTCTGTGAATGGCAGTGATCTGTTCGCTTCTCTTTTCTTTAGTTTCTATCAGTTTGAGAAAAGATGCAGTCCGTCGCACAACAGCTGAACGCTAATGCTGCCACTCAGTCATCTTTTTGTCACTCACTGGGTGTAACCACCATGACTCCGCCGTGTGCACTTTCATATGATGCTCTAGCGTTTATTTTGTTGTGCCACAACTCTCACTCGTCATCATTTGGACAGCTTGTATGCAGGCAGACAATGTGCATGAAGGCAACACAAACAAATATGGGGAAGAGTAAACGTGACACAGGATGGGGTCATTCTGAACAGAACACCCAAGACAAAACAACAAGCTCTGGCCTAAAAGAGCCGCTGCATCTATGTCATGAACACAGTTTGGGGATGAACAGTCTGACATCGACCAGAAAACTTTACTTTTCAAATTTCCATGTGGTCTAGGGATGTGTCATATTGCATTGTTTACGAAATACAGTATATCGATAAAGCCAATTTATATTGTGATAATGACAACATTATGGTGGAGGAGGTTGTTCTAAAGAAGGAAGCGACTTGGTTTGGTTGCCACAGATCAGATGTACAATAAACCACTGCAATATTGAAGAAATGCGAGACTGTAACAACAAAATGCATCAATACAAAACAAACTAATTTCACCACTTCGGACAGAAGGTTGAGTGCAAGGAGAATCATAACTCCCGAAGAGACCTCCACAGCTGCTGTGAGCTCCAAATCAAAAATATTTTTCTGTATTTTGTCATGTCTTCAAGAATATCATTTTCACAGAACACCCTGAAATATTGATATTATTTTAGGGCCACATCACCCACCCCTAATGTGGTAATTTTATATAAACTATTTATTCACTCAATTTTCTAGAACATATGCTATATTATGATATGTATCCTTGTATTGTGGATGAAATGACCTACATTGAGATGAGATTTTGGTAGTATCACACAGCCCCAGTAACTGCTGTTAACTGTCTGCTGTGGTTGTACAGAGTATAGCTCCAGCTGCGTTATAGGCGGACCAGAAAGGCTTTTGGTGCACAGAAGTTTAATCTTCTTTTCTGATTTAGGATTTGGGATGGATCAGACTTGCAATTTCATGATCATCTCACCACAGCATGTTCAATGCAAAGCATCTCAACAGTCAAAGTAGTGCTCTTTCACACAATTGCACTACATTGTGTTGTGCAGTATTTCTCACACTGACAAAACAGTTGAGCACAAAAGCGTACTTGTATTTTTTTTAAAAAGCCACTGAGAGACACAGTATGGTTTGGGGATTGCAGTGTGCTTTTGGAAACCCCCATGACTGTTGTGCGCTACACTTGGTAATTTATTTTGGATCAATCTGGACAGCTGCAAACAAAAAGGCTCAGGAGTCACACAGTGAGGGCTAGTGGTAGTCCTTTCATCAAAACACACAGCCTGAGCTGGGAGCGGCCCAGCTGAAAATCAATGAGCAGCCCGGTATTTGGACACGGAGGGTTGCTTAATCTGTGAAACTCAAAACTGTTTTGACTCGACCACAAAATACTCAATAACAACAATCACAAGTAATAAAACAACCTCCATTTCTCAATGCAGCCACAGAACATGTACTGCTCAGCTTTTTCACAGTACAGAAAAACTAAAATCTTCTTGATCAACCCGTGTTATTTTTGAAACTGGCAATTATTTTCATGTTAAACACTGTATTTCATATTGTCTACTTTTCTTTGGTTTAGTTATAACACAGTGAGAACAACGGTACCCAATGGACCATTCTTATGTCCCACCCCTTTTTTCTCTGTGCTCTAAAACCAGTTGAGCAAGCTTGGTACCCAGTGGAACCTCGGCTTCCTGTATGTGCTAGGCTAATTTATGTTGAAAAGAAAACCTAATTTTGAAGATGGCTCAAAGGCATTGCTGGGGGACCTGTACAAGCCACATACTGTATATATCCTATAGCCACATCTCAAGTTGGCTAATGTTACACAAAAGGCTAGTTAACTAGCTAGCTCATGATTTATGTAGATTCTAGTTATCTAGTGTTTTGCTAACACTAGCTGTCAGATGTAACTAGCTAGCTAACGATTAATGATGACTAGGTAACTAATTAACAACACTTAACGACTGGTGTAGATTAGCTAGCTAGTTACCCTGTATTTTGCTAGCATTTGCTAATTTAAGATGTGACTATATATGTATACTGTATGTTACTTTTACAGCTCCCCCAGTATGATCATTTAACCATCTTTGAGATTTGGTTTTCTTTTCAACATAGACGAGCCTAGCACATGGAAAAACGCGTTAACTAGCTAGGTGATTTACAACAACTGTTAACAGGCGCTAGTAAATGCTCTCTAGCAAAAGTCTAACTAGTTAGCTAATCGTCATCACTCGTTAGCTAGCTAGTTACATCTGATAGCTGACGTCAAAAGTCAAAAATAAAATTATCTAAAGAAAAATATCCTCCTGCTTCTTGTTTACTGGCTAATATTAGGGTTGAGTACCAAAAACTGATGCTAATATGGCACCGGTTCCTTTACAACAACAAGTTGTCGTTCTGGCTTAGACGTTACAGGCAACAGAAGTCTCACCACACAAGCCATTAATAGTTAACATTATATAACAAACTGCCTACGTGGCCCTGGCAGCAGGTAGTCTACCATTAGCTAGTAGTTACTTTGAACATGGTTAAAAAGATTCCAATAACAGACAGGACATGCAACAAATGTTTTAAAAAAAACAATTGCATGTAAACAGGAGAAGCATCTTGGACACAGGATACCACATGAAAAAAGTAGGCTAGTCCAGTTAGCAATAAAAAGACATTGTTTAGGCACTGGTATCGGAAAAAATTCAAAGGCTACCCAACCCTAGCAAACATACGACTCATGGTAACTTCGCCTGGGAAAATGTAAACAAAGGCTTGTTTTATCTGGTTTCAAGTAGACTCCTACCTGGTGGGAGATGTCAAGAACAACTATACAGAAAATACCCGATCTTCTCACTGATTGTCTGGTTCACTTCTGTAGGTCATATCGAGCATCAGTAATAAAATGAAACTGTTTCATAGCCAGTTAAAAACTCCTTGCAGTAGCGCAGTAAGTACACAATGAGTAAACACAGCAGACTTGGACGCAGATCAGAAAATAACTGGGCCATGATAGAAATGCTGACTGGCAGGTTAGGAGGAGATTAAAATCAATCACTTCTCAGCGACAGGCAGTCAGACAGACACCAGAGAGCTGTCAAAACTGTCCCCAGTGTGAGAGCAGCAGCAGTGTTTCAGTAGCAGAGCTGCCCGTGTGCTCATGTGCATTTACGTTACAGGATTGTGTGTCAAGACATGACAAAGGCATTGCCTCTGGAGCATTAATGTCACATGGCTCAGGGAGTAATGCTGAAGTGGCTCTCAGATTACAGGATTAACATACAGGGACGCAGAGAGAGTGCAGAGAACGGGATAACGGCAGAGAGAAAGACAAAGGAAGCATTTCTTCCACCAGCTGATATGTTTTATACTTGTCGACACGGCTGCGGGTTAGAAAGTTCAGATCTTGTAGGACTTTGAAGTAGCAGCAGAAGATTCTGACTGTTAAGTTACTGTTGAGCAAAACACTGATATGCTGGAATGTCATGTGATTCTTTTGGTGTGGGAGTTATTCCAGTTTTTATGATGACATGTGTCTGTGTGTGCACCGATATACAGTATGTGTTAATTAGGAACAACAGGGCACTGCTACAGTGTTTTACTGCATCTTTATTTAACTATTATTATAATTGGCTGTGCAATTTATAGAGCCGCAATGACTAGCCGACTGAAAGAAAATTAGCTGCCAACTATTTTGATAATTGATGAATCACTTGATGAGCATTTTTCACAATTTTTTGACATTTTATAGATTAAACAAAAATAATCAGCAAATGAATCAGAAAATTATTGTTAGTTGCAGCCCTTAAAATTAAACAAACAATAAATAATATGCTCAGATGAGACCTACCTAAACTTCTTCATCAAGTCTTAAGATTAACTGTTTAAGTCATTTATCAAGATAAAAAGTAAAACATTCTGGTTCCAGCTTCTCAGATTAAAGGACTTGCAGATTTTTGTCTGTTTCATATCATTTTAAAGGTGAAATCTGTGATATATTTTCTGTAATTTATCATAAAATGACCATATGTCATCAGAGATTAAGGAAACATGCCAAACTGAAATATTTGTTTTTCTGACAAAAACACTACAGCCACAATGTCCTTTGAAATTTCTATTCCAGGCCAGAATAAGTTTTTTAGTTTGCCCGTTTCACATAGATTAGAATTCAAATTCATGCCGAATGTTTGTCGGATGAGTTAGTGTCTGTTTATGAGTCGTAAGTAATCACTAATAAACTTTTAAAAGGAGCAGATGTTTATAACGCTTAAATAGGGCAATTTTAAGTTTCTTACATGCTAGTGACACAAAACAAACATCTCTCCCAAGGCTGTGGAAAACTCAGGCATATGTCACTGTTTTCTCAACTTTTACAGACAACATTAAATCCTTGAAAACAATTGTGAGTTGCAACCTGTTATCTACTCATAAACATTGCATTCTGGTGCCGAGCCAAACTTTCCAGAGTCTATTATGACAACTGTTACCACCACTATGAAAGATGGTTCATGCTATATAATCACACCGTTTATTGTGTCCAAACAGCAAAAACTGAGCAACAACATCACAGTTTTCTACTTGAACCTAAAATTCTGTCTGTGTATTGTTTTGTACATTTAATGGTACGCAAAAAAAGCTAAATAGTGTACAATTCTACACAGTCACTGTTACCATCACACAGACACACACTGCAGTATCTGTTGTAACTGAAACAGGGAACTCTATTAACCCACGTCATATAGAGGTAATCTAATTGTTTTCCACATCCTTCCTCATTACATGAACCCGAGGTCCTCACACGTTTCATCCAGAGCCGTTGTCGCAGTCGGTCTGTGATGAATCAGATTAGTTCAAGAGCAGCGTCTGTATCTCTAATCTGGTCAAACATTACCACCAAACAGGAACGGAAGATAAAAGCTGTGATGAGTGCAAGCCACAGCATTATTTCATCAACAAAGCGTAGATAAAGAGATGTTTGTCAATTAAGTTGTTTTGGTGCATGGGAAAGATTCTGGTTAATTTAATTTAATTTAATTTATGGTACCATTTAGCTTTTTACAAGTTTCTTTCTCCTTCAGAGAAGGTCAGTTTACTGGCAGACCCACCATATGTTTGCATGTTTTGCAAAGACGTAGAAACTGTATCTCTGATCCATAAAGATACTGGATGCTTTGAACAAATCTGTATGTTGTTTGTGTCTCTATGTTACCTGAGGTCACAGATTAGATGGAAAAATTACATTTTTAAACAAGACATAAGACTGAATGTTATCCAAAACACATTGAACTGTCCCTCTTCAACTCCATGGGTACATCCGCCTGTCTTTCAGAGAGTGTAGTGGGCTCAGTTTTAAAGGGACGGTTCACAAATACGTATTTTTCCTCTTTCCTGTAGTGCTATTTATCCATCTAGATTGTTTCAGTGTGAGCTGCAGAGTTCTGGAGATATCAGCAGTGGAGATGTCTGCCTTCTCTCCACTATAATGGAACTAAATGGCACTCAGATATCATGACCTTGTTACTTTAGATAATCCACAGACCTTGTGGTGGGTAGTTTAATGTCAGAATAATTTTCTGTCTTTCGTAGAGACTATCTGAACTACTTTCTTGCAACTAGAAAGAAAATTATTCCAACATGAAACTACTCACAACAAGGGATGTGGATTATCTTGAGTAACTGGATCATGATTCTCTATTAAGAGACATCGGTGTTGAATTTTTGAAATGTATTTTTGGTGCCGTCAGCTTTGATTTTGGGTGAACTGTCCCTTGAAAGCTAAGGAATCCATTGGTACCAATCATGTCATGCTAGCTTGTCAGGAAGATGGCTAAATAACGAGGATAATACTGGCATGGCAAATGTGTGCTCCTCAAGGTCTTGCTGTCTTAATTCTGGAGGGATTTTTTTTCCACATAATTATCAATTCTCAGGTGGCCAAGTGGTTAGATTGTGCACCAAATCTGTGTAATAAATGCTATCAACCCAAAAACTGCTACAATTTAGGAGACATGACAGAGCATCATAATGTTCTAAGCCCTTACAGACTGCATTTTCAGCATTTTAATATGCGCCAAGACAAACTGCATTTTCAGCATTTTAATATGCGCCAAGACAAACTGCATTTTCAGCATTTTAATATGCGCCAAGACAAACTGCATTTTCAGCATTTTAATATGCGTCAAAACAAACACGAACACTAGAAAATGTTGACACACTGCAGAGCTGCATCTCAAACTAATCTTCAGGCTCCAAGCTTTCAGTTGATGTATACCATATCTATGTGGACTATACTGTTGACCTAAAGAGATTAAAAAGTAATTCAGTGGTATTCCCCTTTAATTCTTCCATGAATGAATAATAGCACAAAGCCAAAAAAATGTGCATTAAGGATTCGGGAGTGTGCATCTGAAATGTAGGGAGGACAGAGATTAAAAAGCAGGTTAAAGGCTGTTGCTCTTTCTGCAGGCAAGGTTGTCAAACTTGTTCTGCAGACAAACTCTCCAACCCCCCACTCTTTAACATGTTAGCATTCTTCCTCGGGTCAACCCTTCAAGAGGAGGTTAGACTCGGGGCAAAGAGGGAAACTACTCAAACATGCGACAATATCCTTGCCAGGGTTTTAGCTTAGTCATCTGGGTTCAGTTTGTTGGCTGAGTTCCAACACGTTGGGGGGAAAAAAAGAGCTGTTTAGTTTAAAAATAGGTCTTAAAACATGAGTAGCCCCCAACATGCTGCTTTATAATTGTGATACATTTGAAATAAAAAAGCCCACGTTCAGCACACAGCATACTCCAGATGTTGACATTGCAAACAACTTGCCTATTTCACAACAGCAGCTTAACTTTTATGATCTCTATTTGTTATGCAGGTTCAAGTTTGGGTTATAAATAACACAGCTGCTTTTCTCAGCTTTATTAATTTGCAGTTCTGATTTGCATCCACAATGTTTTGGATGTTGTGCATATGCGGCTGCTAACATATTTACTGTAACGTCTTGAATCTAATGACCCAAAGCATATTAATCAGTGAACAGATGGTGGGAAAAAACTGTGTATTGTCTTTAAGACTGGAGAATAAAGAAACTTTAATTAATTAGGAAAGAAGGGTTTTAACCGGATTGACAGCCAGGCTATTCCTGTTACATCCATCACATTATAATTACGACAGTATACTTTGGTAATCAGAAACAGAAAATCCTACTCAAGTGTGCAATTAATGCGGATTCAAATGGACAAGGGGTACTTATACCCCAGGAGGTATTTCTGTATGTACAGGGAGTTGTATGGAAAGACTGCAGAGAAGCTCAATTAGTGTTGCGTTTGAGAGTGCCTCAAAATTAGTTAGCAAGCAAGCAAAGACGTCAAAGATAAAAGTCACCAATTGTTACAACATGTAGCCAAACATAATGAATTAACAGTTGCAATAGCGTTTTTAGCTAAAAGGTATAAGGTTGAAATAAATAGCTAATGAATAAACTGTTGAAATAGTCAACTAAAAGTCCTGGATAAATGGTTGAAATCGTCAGCTAAAAGTCCTGGATAAATGGTTGAAATCGTCTGCAAATCATGTCATGACTAAAAGAATGAAAAGTCAAACTTCTTCCCCTCCAAGGGGTGGTTGTAAGAAAGCAAACTTGCTTAACATTTACAGTTAATTTGCATAAAGAAATAATATCTGCATTCATATATGAATAACTTCCAGTTTAGAAATGAATTCAAGTGAACACATCTGAATCCTGACGAGTGGTGTCATCTGATAGGGCCCGCGGTGGTCTGTCTGACAAAAAAGGTCGGAGACCACTGAAGTAGAGGATCAATAACTACTTGATTATCAGCTGAAAGGGGAGAGCATTGGTGCCATCGTTAAATGAGTGTTATCTGGGTGAAGTCTGCGCTTCTATCAGCATTAGAGATTTGACCTTAGATGATCAACATCACCGTAAATTAGCAGTGAATGACTGAAAACTAGAATATAAGACTCTTTTTAAGTATCAGAACAGAAAAGAATAAACCTTTGTGAGCTCAGATACAAGATCTGGACTTTGAACGACTAAGAACATCATAAAGCACCAACAGCTGTCATCATGATCTCACTGTGTGTGTGTCAGAACAGTAAACAGCTGGTCGCGGCCCAATATTAGTCACAAACGTATTTCTGAGTAGTAAAACCTCAGATCATCAATAACGGGGCGTGGACGGGTGGAGAGCGTCGTAATCTCTTCTAGGATACCCTGAGCTGCAGCCTGTCCTTAAAAAAAAAAAAAAAATCTCTACCTCTCTTCCTCAGTTGCTATGGTAACCAAAGCAGTGGGTGACGGCGGGTGCGAGCTGGGTGGGTGGGTGATTTAATGTAAGCCCCTTTCCACCGCACATTACCCTCCTTTTTAATCTGCTCTGGATGTTTATAGGGGGAGAAAATAGGATTGTCTCTCTAATTCGGCGCACAAAAAACAAATAACAAAACCATTAAGGATTACAGGGTAAAAAAAAAAAATCTAAGCTTGCCATCACTCAGAGGCACCGTAAAATCCTGCAGAGCTGTCAGCCGTTTGTAATACATCAGTCTGTGCAGTATTTACATGCGATGTGGAGTGCAACCTGAGAAGGATGGGCAGCTCTCTGCTCAAGGTGACTTTCCCCTTTTTCATTGACTTCATTATCTGCACCCCACCCCCCCATCATGGAAAAAAGTATGCCATCCTCTCCCTCTCACACTCACTTGACACTGATAACGGGGCTGCGTTCGCCAAAACCACAGAGAGGAGACGGTGGGAGGTAGCAGCCTGTAGCCTCTGCACATATTTCTACCACCACCTCACCCTATCTGCAGACCGAGCCTTGTCATTATGGGGCATTCCCCATGCACACAAGGACAACTCTCAAACCACGAAATCAGCCCGGGGGCCCTGTCGGAGCGCACTGTCATCCTCCTTACCCTCCCCCCCACCGGTTACTACGGCAACACCGTTTTCCGCACCGACACCTCCTAATTAGACAGACATGACACAATCACCTACGTCTTGGTGAGAGGAATCCAAGCCTGGGGAGTGCATGAAGCAAACCAGCAGCCCCAAACTCCCCCTCATGCACACAGACACACACACTGACACTGATAGCATCCCGGTCACATGCAACCCACACACACACACACACACAGAGGCAGACACACACATTCCAATCAGCAGATAGTCGGCTCCTGCACTCCTTTTCCTTGCACTCATTTGATTATGTGGTAGAACAGGCAGATTCATTGAGCTCGTCTTACCCTGTCCAGGAGTGAGCTCTCCTCTGTTGTGCTCTGAGCATTCCCTTTAATATCCCCAACTCGCTGCAGCAGTGTCCTGCTTTCTGCACTGTCGACAGAAAAAAACGATGCTTGTACACAGCAGCGCGCAGCGGAGCATTTCCTGCGCCAAGGTACGTGTGTAATCCACGCAGGTTCAGAGCCTTGAATCCCAAAATCAGCCGAGAGGAAAATCCCAGTTAGACGGCTTTTCTCTGATGGCACGGGAGCGCACGGGGGATGAACTCGCCATATAGCATGAAGCTGCCGCTGTTTGTGATCTTGCAAACGAGCCAGCTGGCCGGCGAGAACTTCTCCTCCTCGGGGTGATCCGCTCCCCTCCCTAACCTCCCTCTCGCTCTGCCTTTCTCTGCAGAATGCTGTGGGGGCAGAGGGGACAGGCACAGATGTTACTGGCTCCAGGCCACACCCCTTTTCAACACTCCCAGTCCTAATAGGATGCAGCCGAGCCGTGGCCGCCGCCCAGCTCACCCCCTCTCTCCACCTCCACCTCCACCTCACCCTGCCCCCCCTCCTTCACTGGCTGTGGACAACTTGTTTAGGGTTTGTTTGGAGAGGGCTTGTTTGGAGAGCTGCAGGAGGGAAACACAGCTAAGGTGTTAAACGTGTGTGTGGTGCGAGGAGGGAGGCAGTGAAACCATTACAAGGCTACAAAAGAAGTCAACTTGAATTAAAGGAGAAATCTGCAAGATGTTTACTGTAATAAATCATAAATGACTATGACATGTCAGAGTTTAAGGAAGGATGCTAAGTTGAAATACTGGACTGCAACAGCCGTGGTGTCCTCCTTTGAAACATCTATTCCAGCCCATAACTTGTGTTACTGTTTGCTTGTTTCACATGAATTAGAGTTCAAATTCATGCCGAATAATGGCCGAATGAGTGTCTGTTGAGTCAAAAGAAATTGTTAATTATCTGGTAGAAGGAGTAGATGTTTTTAACAGTTAAATTGACCAAAATGTTAATGGAGTTTGGCAGGCAGAAGACAGGCGGTCACTGAATTTAAAACTCCAGAGTGTGTATTTTTCAGAGCGGCCTTTTGTTTTCAGGATAACAGGCTTAACTTTACATTGACAGACACTTGACAGTTATAAACAGCTGATCATGGTCAAATTATAATGTGACACTCATCTTGTGCTACTGCAGCCTGCCTGAGCTTCCTTGAGTCTGGGGATGAGGGGGTGGGGAGAAACAACTCGCTTCAACCATAGATCGTATATTAAATAGGATTTTCAACTTATTAAATATACAGTCTATGGCTCCAACTTGCTATTTGGACTGCAGTACTCATTTTTGGACACGCAAGTCTTATTTAAAAGAGAAAACAGCAGAGTTTAAATGTGTAATAAAAACACATTCAGCCTGAGCAACTTAAAAACGCTGCACATATTCAATCCAAACAGTCTGGAAGTGATGAGACAGCTGACAAAATATCCAGAGGATTTTAATCTAAACAATCCCAGACACTCCCACAAGATTTACAGCACAAGCATCACTCCTGCATCTCAGCTAATTACTGACTCACAGCATCCAGCATCCATAAACATTCCTTCATTGCTACATAGCGATATTTTTTGGACCGAATAAACACCGCAGGGATGGAAATGTGTGAGGAATTTGGTTTTCTGTGGAGGATGCTCGAGTATTTCACTTGAAAGAAATGTACACAACATCACAGTAAGCTGGATTTTTGCTGCAAGGTTTCACACGACACGACCAATAAAGGTTTATATTTTTAATTTTCTCTTTTACTTTATTATAAATGTAAAAATGTAGTAAATAATTATCATTTCATTCCAGAATCAGAATATTTTCTTTTGAACATAAACAGGAAGGCTGAACAAGAAACCTGAAGTAAACTAATATTTTTATCATGATGAAAATCTTGCCATGAACATACGGTCACATGAAAAATTGATAAAACAAAGTGCTGCTGTTCAAATACATCAATACTTGATCTCATAAATGGGAATACCATTTCTTTTAGTAATTTCTTTTCCTATTGAGGAATGGAACCACACCTGAAAGTCCAAACCAAGGTTCATGTTTTTGCTACATGATTTTTTTTTTTTTATTATTGTTAGCTGACTCTTTACAAAGTTGTCAGATCAAAGCAAATGTCAATTAAACATTTGTTCTCCTCCTCTTCCCATGAACTACTGTGGTTTCACACCTGTAATTTTGGTTTGTATCAAACTGGAAAGTCCGGACCACACAAAGTAGGTGTGGAAGCACCTTAAAACAGGGATATTTCAACTTGCTTGTATTATATTGGTAACGTATCAGTATTCTAATGGTTTGATATGGGCTAAAATAAAGCTGTTCTTCACTTAACTTTACTGTCTTTTGTCCACTCCACACTTTTTCTCCATATGCCACTGAAGAATAGAGGTGACTGAGTCTACTGGTTATCCATATCATATCAATATTCTAAGCTTATAAACTTATAGTTTTGGATTAAGTAGTTTAAGAATTTAGAATCCTACAGCTGTTAGATCGGACTCTATATCAGCAGATACCTACTATCAGATGACTCGGATCAGGATCGGGGCCAAGGAAACTTGATCGGGGCATTCCTGTTTTAAGAAGTTAAATGAGGAGTAAGTAATAAGTAACTGTTACAGTATTATTGACACTATATAAAAGGGGTGTTGATTCAACTCTGACGCAATTCCTTCCTATGAACACAGAGGTGTGAAAGTCAGACATGTTCTCATAAAAGAACAGAAGTCAAATAACTGATTCAGGCCCTACAGGTTTCCATGCAGGTGTTGACAAAATAAGTGTCACCTATTAGTCATTACCTTCCTGTTCTTCTGAAGTGAGTCAAGTGTTACGGAAGGGTATCACGATAACAAGACGTCATATTGTGTTATCCAACACAGCTTTGTCCAATCAACATTATCAGAAGATGCGACAGTATCGCATGGCCTGTAACTGAGACCGAAACTGGGACTATGGATTTACACTACTCGCCGGGAAAAGTCTGGACTCGGACATTTCTCTGCCAAAAGGAAGTCACAAATCAAACTTAAAAGAAAAACCCAAACTTTTCCCTTAACAGCTGCGAGTGAGCACTCAGCAGCTCTCAGTATTAGAAAAGCTGCCTCGCTTCATCTCTTAACAAAGCAGCACAAATCAAATACGTTCCTTAACATTAGTGTGCAGTTTGGAGGTCAGTAAGGTCCCTTTATGTGATTTTGGGGTTATTAAAAGTTCAAAGTTTCCAAACAGCTGCCTCTCTGTGCCTTTTGGAGATGCCAACGTGTAAAGTTGCCTGCAGCTTTAAGATTTCTGGACCACATCCAAGTCACATGTCATGCTACTGGCTGATATAATACAATCTTCTGAAGCTTTGCAACTTTCTGCTTTGATTCAAAATGTCCAGACTGCACCGCCGGTTTGTTCCAAGAAACGGGGCTTATGTGAAACAGTTTATCTCTACAGGGCTGGTGTTACAGACATCAGTGGCGAGCCGCGCCGGTGCAGTCATGAATGGATAACAGTGGAAGCTGTATGGTCCTGGGTAGCTGCCTCTAAAAAGAATGTCATGCAGCTGCAATAACAGACAGGTCCTGGTTCTCATGGTGGGGCTTCTGTTCTGGTGGGACGGATCATCCATGTCAATACAAGCCAGGACTGATGTTTTGCTGACCTCGAGGGCACCAGGTACAGTTGTGCATACAACAGGAAATGGACGGGACGCTGTGGATGGTCACATTTTAAAAGACTGTGGCGCTGTCATTGGGAGTTTTGTCTGTGACGAGCCTCTTTGTTAGAGGACAGAGGCTACTGAGTCTCTTATGTGTCTCATGTCATGTGATTTTTAACACAAGGCAGCCTGTTACACAAGCTGAAGCCAGAGAGCTTTATAAAATAGAGATTTGGGCTTTTCCATAAACAGTGGAAAGCGCTTCCAGGTATGAGGAGTGAAGCCATTGAAGAACTGCCTTAAACCTGCATTCTTTCAAATGGCCAGCAGGGGCAACTACACTGAAAAAGTCAGATTACTCTTATTGCAAAATGACCCTACTTCTCACTTGATTAATGACCTGAGTAACAGTTTCCCTTATTCTATACAGGACGATGTTTATTTAGCAAATTATGGTCCTATTTAGAGTAAAACTGATGATAAAGCAGGGTATGCTTTAGAGCGTAGCTACCCTGTAATTACAATAAAAAGTCATTCTCAGTTTACTGCACCAGGCTCACAAAAGTCTGATCAAACTGTCAAACAATGCAGTCTTGGTCAACTGTAGATCAATATTCTGTTATAATACTGTTACTATTTCTTGCCTAAAAATTTTTCAGAAATATACTGTATTTTAGTGTACTGACCTTTTTTCCCTACTAAGAAGACAAGCCAAACCAAGCACCAAGTCACTCTCGTCAGTTGCAAAAAACAAGATGGCGACACGTCATTTTTATGTTAAGCATGTGAAGTGACATGGATGCATTAAAGATAGTATCGCCACAATCTGATGCTAATTTCCATTAGCACAATAATGGGAATTCCCACTATGTGTTAGCATTGAGCTAACAGAGTATGTGCTGGTTATTTATATATATATATAAATCAATTCAGCAATCAAGAAATCAATCCTGGAATTGTAAAAAAAAAAAAAAAAAAAAAAAAAAAAAAAAAAAAAAAAAAAA
>JAJHUR010078187.1:0-23252 GCA_027495735.1 Lutjanus campechanus | reverse complement strand
AAGTTGAAGCATAACATTTGGAAGGAATGGAACTATGAATAATACACACAAACACACATGCAGGCTTTCAGATAACTGCGCCTGCAGAAACACAAATTTCTCTCGTATATAGGCCTACATAAAGACAGAGACAGTGATAGGCAAAGATGGATCCGTGCACACTCACAGCGCAGGCGTGTTTTTTTCCCTTAAAGTGGAAATCAAATTATACGCACACTCAAAGGAAGAACGGGGAGTGTACAAATCGAGCCCTAACTACATGTGAAAGCCCAGCACGCCCATGTGCCTTTCCTGCCTGCAGACCAAACAGTGGACGTCAATGATGCAGAGGCAACAAGACAGCTGCTACACACACACACACACACACACACACACACACACACACAATATTTCTTGCTTAAAACACAGAATAGTACCCTCAAAAAGTCCAAATGCCTCCTTGCAGTTCCCCTTTTTATTATTTTCCTCTCGTCTCTCTCAGTGTTTTTTTTTTACTTTGCCAATAAACCATGTAAGCTGAGCGTGCAGCTCACACAGAGAAGGTGTGAGTGTATGAGATGCAGAAGTAAAAGTAAGAGATAAAAATACGCGAGAAAGACTCAGAGCCAGGGAGAAGAGGTAAGAAGCAACGAGAAAGAAAAGAGTACAGAGGTGAGAGAAGCAGCAGAGGATAGAGGGAATAAAGAATAAATTCTCCAATTTGTGTGTCCGTTTGACCCTGCGAGGCGCTCAGCTTAGCACCAGCCACATGAATAAACAACCACATCTAATTTCCCCTGGCTGAGGGCAAGGTACAGGTATGCACTGAAACTGAAAGTCTGTTGATTTGCTCCATTCACATAGTCCAGGAAAATAAAAAACAGGTGCTACTGCTTGGAAACTCGGTCTGGTAATGGAAGGCGATTTGTCAGATTTACTGAATTCTAAAGACAGAGGAGAGAAACACCTGCAACACCTGGGTTTGAAATGATGCCTTCCTTTCAAATTGTAGTACCTCCAAACCAAATGACTTCCATCACATCAATTCATTTCCGCAGCGCAACTACTTCTGAATTTTTGTTGTATGTGGTTAAAACACATATTCTTGGCTGAAAAACATAAATTCACATGAACTACTCGACATTACGGAGCTGTTTTTGGTGAAAATGCTCTAAAAACCCACTGAACACTACCTGCTATGCAGCAAACAGCTGACACAGTTAGAGACTATTGTGCAGCAATTAGTGGGTAGAAGCCAAAAACGGAGCTAAAAGAACGACAACGACAATGACACGACGTGACAATAAGCAACTATTTGCTATCAAGTTCATTATATCAGCAACAAGAGATGACAATATATGAGTCAATGCTGAGTCAACAACTTGTTTCCCCAGTTCCCAGTTAGCCCGAATAAAATCAGTTTTGCAGGTTTAAGCAAGACTAGTATTTGATAGTCTTCACCAAAGCCTTGTAAGACTATAACAACTGATATCTGTTTTTGTCATGTGAATGTCACCCAACACGGCTTCATTTGGACTTTTTTTCTGATACCACAACTAGAAGAGGTCACTCGTTAAAGTGTAGATCTCTGCCAGGTAACAGATGATGAAGCACCTACTGTAATTCCACCACAAAATGCTAGATGCACACAGTTTTTACATATAGTGTAGTGTATCCTTTAGTATACGTTTCAATGTGTATTTAGGTGTATTTCAACAAAATATGTGTATGTGTAAAAATGTGTGTATGTGTACGGTATAGTCCATTCATAGGCAATTCTCTTGGATACCTAGAGAACCCATTTTCATTCACATACCTTGAGCTGAGAAGTCAAGGACCCCCTCTGACAACAGCCATGCCAGCTTTTCCTTTGCCAAATTTAGCCTAAGTTTGGAGTGTGATTTAGCCCCCTTCACAACAAGCTAGCATGACATGGTAGGTCCCAGTGGATGTCTTATGTTATCTAGTTTCAAATCATTTCTTTACTTTAGTTTTAAAACTGATATGAAATGTTTGTGTGCAGGAAATTGTGACAAGGTCCTCCGCTTCGTAGTGATGAATATTTTGGTGCCCTAAGCAAAGCCTGACTCAGAGATTTACATACCTGGGTTCCCATCATGCTTTGGGTAGATGTAGATTTTGTCCCACATTTGCAGCCACAGACATCTGGACAACAATCACTGGATTATATTTGATACTGGGAAAAAAAAGTCTAAACAAGACCTGGTGTGTGTCCTCTTCCTATGATTTCTTTTGTTTGTTCATCTGCGACTGACATCAGGGAACTCAACATATCTGGAAAGTGTACATTGGGCTGATTAGAGCAAGTGTGTATGAGGGCTGTACATGAGAAGGGTCAATCAGGTTCAAATGGTTTCAAGATGGTTTTCCCCATCTTTGTGTCCCCCCTCCCCCACTGGTGTCTTAGACAATCGTCTATGTGACTGGACTGCAAACCAGTTACAGATCTAACAGTTACATTACCAGCTGGTGGGCTGGACACACATCGTCCACTGATGAAACTTAGCACACCCAGTCAGCCCTCACAGTTTACATTACCTTCAGTAACAAGTTGTCAGCTCTTCAGTAACCTCATTAACAAGTTGTGTAGGCCACAAATTACATTTCAAATGAAAAGATAGTGCCTCATCACTGTGACAGCAAACCACAGGGCTTTCAATTTTCTCCGAAATGAAGCCGAAGGAAAACCATTCACTCACACTCACATTTATTTGGACTGCATGTGGCTGAAAACATCAAACTAAATGTGATAGGCTTTTGTTGATGGGTTGCATGCAGAGCAGTGCCTGCTACCATCAGAGGCCGGGCTCGCAGCGAGCTGTCACGCTGCCTACACATCCAGTTTCAACAAAGTGTTATTGTGATAAAAGTAATCTCAACAAAATATGCAGCCTACCTGGGGGGAGTCAGGCTTTGCTCACACTGCATACTAGTTTAGAAGCTGAATTCATAAAAGCAATGCTGGCAGCACAATGGAGCTGCAAGTATTCATCCCGGTTTCCTACAGAGAAACATCACACCACATCTGCTAATACAAGTAAGATGATGCTGATATGCTGATATTCTGTTAACTATGACACGATTTAAATTACTCCCTGTTCGATCCAGATTAAAGATCTGAACAATCTGTAACCCAAAAGGGCACAGATCTTACAAATTTGGATAGATGTGTAATCTGCTCTTTCAGGCCTGCAGAGCAACTGAAATGGTTTAGTTGTTCCCCAGGAATGCACTTCTATGATTGCCAAGTGGTATGTGGAAAGACTGTGGAGTTCTGCTAATTTGATCAAATAGAAATTAGGATTTTATTGTAAAATATATACTGTATATATCTATATATGTAAAACCATGCATTGAGTATGCTACAACACCCAAATACCACATGTTGAGTCAATGAAAACTAGCTAGCAAGAGGGCAGACAAGTTGAAAGAACTAGCTAACAGTAATGGATAAATGGTTGAAATAGCTACACATAATGAATAAATTGTTTGAGATTACTGATAGTAATGGAAAATCAGGTGAAACATTTAGCTAAAAGAATCTATAAATAGTGGAAATAGCTAAAAGCAATTAATAAATGGATGAAACGTGTGCTCATCAAGTGGAAATCGTATGAATGCAGGCAGATCTGAGCAACTTAAACATTCATGGTTCAATTGTATGAAAAAAAAAATATCGTAACATCCATGATTATAACCCCCCTATTTAGAAATTAAATAGTTCAAAATTAGTTCAAATGAACATATTTGAAACAGGAAGGGATGTGACAATGAAGGTGTATACTTAGATGAGTCTGACAGTGCAGTGGGGGTACATCTGACAAATAAAATTAAAATAGATCATGAGAACAAACAGACAACTCTTCTCAACTATAATGTATTCTTAAACATTTAACATACAGTAGCAACAGTGGCAGTGAAGATTCTGAGGCCCTACAGGCCACAGACTTTCCTACGTTTTTCAGCTATATCGCTGAAACACACATCACCTATGAGGGAAAAGGAAGTCTGGGGTTTGGATTAAAGAGATTATCAAATATGCACATGGCATCTTTTGACCATCAGCTAGATCAGCCAGACTCACTGCCACGGACCACCCCAGGAGGAGTGGAGGTGAGTGGGGACAAGAGCCATGCTAACCCAGCTTGGATTTAAGGCTGCTCCTGGCTTATGTTCAGCCAGGAAAATTAAATGGATGAAATGAGATTCAGAAAGGAAAAGCAACGGAAAACCAAAAAACTGTTGTGCTCCACTGCAGCATCTCAGATCAAGTTGTTGCCCTTGAGCACTCTGAGCTGACAAGACACAAAACACACAAGACTCCTGCAGGATGAGGGGAAGAGGATTCTGTGTTTTTACATCTGTGATACATTGTGCTCAAACACAGCTGAGTGTTTCTCAGATGTCGAACTTTTTATGTGAAAAAGTTTATTAGGGCTGCACAATTACTGAAATATAACCGTGCAACATTCAAACCATAGAAGGTGTGAATGTGTCACAAAGCAGGAGAGATGCCCTGGACTGCAAATCTCATTCTCCAGATGTAAGAAAACATTTTTGTTTTGTTTCAAAAAATTCAAAAAATGCACAACAGAAGTATTTCCTGCATGTATACATGTATATGTAAATAACTGTATATATTGTTTTATCTTATTTTCTTTTATATTTTATCCTATTCTATGTATATATATATATATATATATATATATATATATATATATATATATATATATATATATATATATATATATATATATATATATATGGTATGTGTATGTAGCGTGAAGGAACTACAACTCTCCTTTTCTTTGTTGTACAAGGATAATAAATTACCTTGATACTTTGATCTGGTGCAAGAGGCATAATATTTGACAGCTGTGTGATGACAAGGAAGCGAAGTCATGATAGTTTTCTTGTATGAGTTTGAAAATCTAAAACCACTTCTTCTCTTTTCAAAATGAGCAGTGTCTACACAGAGTGGGTAAATGTCAAAACCTGGAAAAAAAAAATCACAGTTCTAGTCATTTACAGAGTTCCTTGTATCACAGAGTATTAGTATTCCTCAGAGAGCTAAATAATGACATTTGTACCTCTTAGAAGCAAATGTTCATCTCTCTTATTCTGTCTCTCCATTAGG
Source organism: Lutjanus campechanus (assembly GCA_027495735.1). Lineage (NCBI taxonomy): Eukaryota > Metazoa > Chordata > Actinopteri > Lutjaniformes > Lutjanidae > Lutjanus > Lutjanus campechanus. The sequence goes on along the minus strand of JAJHUR010078187.1, from coordinate 18,115 downwards.
TTTTGTTACTAGCTGGCACAGTCTTTTTGTTTGTTTCCCTCTGTCTTTGTTCTCTCTGCTAGTCTTTCTCCCCGCGACCTACTTGATTCAGTCTGGCATTCATCAAGCTTCTCCACACCTATCCTCTCTCGTGCGCCTTGTTCTAACACCATCTTATCAGCCGAGCTACCATAACTAAATCCAACATACGGGAGCAGAATGGGATTTATCAATCCACACTGTACGGCGAAGAGAATGAACGTCAGGCCGTCGCATGCATATCTCCACCCTTCATCTGTGTGATCCTCAGAGCTGCCGGCCGTCTCAGATATGGATTAAACCTCAGACATGATCGCCATAGAGAGAGGCAGTTCGTAGAGGAAATGTACTGAGGTTAATCCATGTCTGCAAGAAGACTGGCCCCTGGCAAGGTAAAAAAAAAAAAAAAAAAAAAAAAGAAAAAAAAAAAAAGGACAGTCCCTGCTGTTTGGGCTGTCGATGGTTGAATTGTAATTAAAACTTTAGCACACATAAATAACACAACAAAACAGAAAGGTGGATTTAGTAGTGGGAAATGGGAATTGCCTGAGGAAGAGTTTGTGGGCAGAACTTGCAGGAGTGAGGATTTATAGTTTTGCTTTAAGGGACTGCTGCATAGTTTGGAAAGCCCACGCACAGAGCTGCTGTAGATATGTACATAAGCTATGCCAAGGCTGACCTGTGCCTCCTCAAGTATTTAACTACACACGGGGGTTATTCAGGCTACAGCAATGCTACATGGAAAGTAGAAGAAAAGCCGATCAATCCTCTCCTTAACAGTAACACACAGCCTGCAAATTGACCTCCGCTTGAATCTTTAAACCAGCCGCTATGCCTCTCTAACACAGTGACTGCATGTAGTAGTATTTGCAGTAGCTGCCAACTCAATAGCTCGCCGTCAGTCATTATCACAAAGTGAACAAAAGACATTAAGAACTATACAGCTTAATCGTAAACAGTATACCTATCTGGTGGTGCAGTAGTACTGCTATACATTTTCTTCTCAGTTATCTTTCTGTTACTGATGATGTTACAGATGTTTAGTCACTTCTGATGGCTGGAAAGTATCACTGGTAACTCTGATGCAGGCATGGGCACCGACTTGGGTTGAACATTGGAGGGGCAATAAAATGCTGGTCTATGTACTGTAGTGTGCATGATACATGCGACTTGACCTTCGCTGGGAGGAAGACATGCCAAGTTTGTTGCCTGTGGTCTGCCACGTCTAACTGTGCAGCCTCGTGAGAGTGATATTTGACAATTCTTCACATTATAAAGTAACAAAATTTGTTAAAACAAGTCGTTTGCTGTTTTCAAAGACATTCCATTAAGCTGAGACGGATTCCGTATTCTGTTTGCATTCAGAGGCTGCTGGTTCGCTTCCAGCAGAGGTCTCGCACTGTGCACACTACAATGTCAGATACAGTCAGAATAGTAAAGTTTATGATCGCTCAAAGTTACAAAAGCAAAGCTCTAATAAGCTCTCACTCACTGGGTGTGAGACTTTGGATGGATTCTTCAGGAGATTTTCACTGACTTTCTTCAGTGAGAGGCGCTTTTTCCCACTGCCAACTGTTGACGGGAAATCCATCATATGCTGCCACCTCCTCCAGTATTTCACCCAGAAGTGTTTAGGATAAATGAATCCAGTGTTCTTGCACTCTTTGGGTATTCACTTGGAAGTTTGTCTGAGATTACAAATGTCACAGCAAACCGGCTAAACCTGTTATTCTCTATTCCAGGGGTTCCCAAGCTCCCAGTTTGAGAGGATTGTGTCTTAAGGAATTCCCCCTAAGTATTTTTTTCATCGGATAATGAAGGCTTCATAGTCAATCAATGATCAAACTAGGATCACCATAAATCGCAATCAATCAAATTCGTCCTTTTGCTGGGAAAACCCCTACAACCCACTTCAGGACCCATTGGTTCCCCAGAACCCCAACCCAAAACCACCGCTCTGTTCTTTTATGCTAATTGTGTTCATAATATTAAAACAATTTCATGAGCATGAAGCATTCAAAAGAGCGGATTTCAAACAGGCAGGATTTTAAAATTCTCAGCTCAGGCTTTTGATTATCCATTACAATTGTGAACGTACAACTTCATCTGTTGCTACCCCTTCTGCACACTTCTGAGTTGTCCTCCTCGGACAGACTGAATAAATAAATGAGATGAAATTACAAACATAGAACAAATATTTTTTTTATCCATGCTGAGTGGGCACTCCACTCGCTGCCCACTCTCTGCCTCAACAGCATGAAACACTCACAGTAGTGCTGCTTGATTTCTAAAATAAAACAAAAGGCTGTAGATCATTTTTTATCGTGTTTATGATGTTAGTACTTGAGGCCAAAAGCACTTAAACGCTCCGATAAGTCATATTTACAAGGGTGAGTACAGCTTAACAAGGAGCACTTGAATCTAAAGTTGCACTGAGAGTGAATGTCTGTAGTGCATGTGAGTGTTCATAGTGATAAGTTGTGAAGTACTGTAAGTGTGTACAGTTCAGGTGAGAGCTGAGTGACGACAGTCAGTAACCGTCACATCGCAGCTTACCTGATTGGAGTATCGCATGCTGACGTTGCGCTGGTCCTGGCTGGGCACGTAGCGGTGGATGGGATCTATGTCTTTAGGGCTGATCAGCTCATCCACTGAAATGTGAGCATGCATACACACACACAGACACACAAAGGTAAATAAACAACATGATGACCAGGGGGGAAATATAGAGTGAAACAAAGTTAAATGACTATGCTCTATGTAGGGGAAAAAACACAAACAAGAGTAGACATGCTACAATTTATTGATTATTAATGGACTATTAAATTAATCACCAACTATTTTGATAATCAAATGATTTGACTTGAATATTTTCTTCTTTTTTTTTACTCCTCTATGACAAAAATTTTTGGGTTGTGGACAAAACAGGACATTTGAGAATGCCATCTTCATGTTCTATGAACGTTTAGGAGACAATTACTATAGGGTGTTCATTATAGGTCTCTGTTCCCATGTTTGCAGACCTTTAGTGATATTACAGGAACCTTTATGGGACCAACCTATAATGTTCTTTTACGGTCCTATTTAGATCCTTCCATCATGTTCCCAGAATATTTTCATAACTTTATATGATAAAGCAGGAATTTCTGTACAACCTTTAGGGGAAGTTGAGGGGAAGATGTCCTCATATCGTCCCGGAACATTCTGGGAATGTTAAAAAAAGATGACGTCCCTTACGCCTGTGTGAACATTCTTAGAACGTTCCAGAAATGTACAATGTCTTTTAAGGGAACGTTCTTTGAAAGTCCAAAAGGGCACCTTCTCAAATGTCCTACAGAGAACCATCTCATCTTTGCGATGTCATGTTTCCATAAAAGAACGCAAACTGAACTTACATCTAAAGTCATGTAGGGAACATCACTTTAGACGTACGGTGAACCATATGGGAATGTTCTCTAAGCGTCCCAAATGTCCTCTTTGTAATGTTGCAATGTGACCACTGGTAAAGTCCTCAACGAAACGTTCTTATATGTTCAATGGGGACCATATGAGAATGTTCTGTTCTTGTCCTAAATGTTCCTAATGTTGCAATGTGAACATACAGTAACCAAAATGGAACATTCTCCTAAAGTCATGTGGGGAACTTTGAACTGCAGCACTTAAATAACCAAAAGAGAACATTAGGAACAATGTTCTGTAAAAGATCTGGATATATGTCACTTTTAGAAAGCTTTTAAGGAACATTACAGACATGCATACACACACATTGGATGAGTCAAACTGTGTCCTTAATTAATGATCTTGGAGACTGATATTAGAACAGTACAGAATGAATGCGTGGGTTCGGAGTGTCATACCACAGCACATAAAAACAAACAAATACAGGCATACCCAGCAGCCTGGCGATGTTGTAAAGGGCCTGCCCACACAGGAAGATGTTCCCATCACGGCCAGAGTTGCTGGGGAAACGCTTCTGGCTTCCGTGCTTGTTCTGCTCCGCTTCCACAAAGTCAGCCGGTACGTAGTAGTATTTGGGGATCACAGCATGGCCTGGCATGAGATACAAGTAGTGTGAGAAGTGTGTATGTGTGTGTGTGTGAGTGTGTGTGCATGGAGACAGTAGCCTTCTCTGAACATGTGTTGTGTTTGCTTGAGTAAGAACAATCTTCACTTTGCACCCGTAGTTACAGAAAACATGCTTGAATAAAACTGCAGCTGTCACGCACACAGTATGCAACAACAATTTCACACAGCAGCACACAGTATGTGTGTAATCTGTAAAAAATAATTTTCTACTTAAAAAGGACACACATGAGTCCACCATTAAAAAATACTTCTACAATTTTTATTTAAAGGATTACAGAAATGGACTGGGGCATTATTATTTACACCTGGAGTGCTGATGAAAAACACATCAGGTCAGTATATGTTGGAAAACAAAAAAGGAATTCCCACAGAGGCGAGGGAACAGTGCATTTTTGTACATTTGTGCATTTTCACACATCTACCATTAAGGCACATAATGGGCTCCAGCTGCTGAACCACCATAATGGAACGAAGTAGTTCTGACTGGCTTAGGGTAACAATAAGTGGCAATTCAGTCTGGATTTAAAGGTATAGTCATTAAAGTCAGTGACGGCAGCAGACTCACTGGGGCACCAAGATAGTGCAGGAAATAAAGGGCTACTTTCTGCCAGTGTTTCTTGGTGGGAAGCTGGTGAGGGATCATGTCCTTGCCACAGCACTAGAAACTTTTCATGTTTGGTCTGTGTACACAGTCTCTTTCCTCTACACTCTGTACAAATTCAAGTTAGCGGAAATACAGACAGTGAGGGAGCAACCAGCCGTGGTGCAGAGGAGAAACACGGAAAATGAAACTCAAGGTCTTAAATCAGCATGCGAATGTACTCTCAATGACAATTCAGACATGCTGGTGTTTAGCAGATACAATGTTTACCATGTTCACTACCATAGTTCAGTGAGTTTGTGTGCTAACATTTATGAATTAGCACTTAATACAGAGCAGCTGTGACTGATGGGACTGTCATTAGTTTTGCAGATATTTGGTCATAAACCAAAGCATTGGATCTGACATTAGTGATGTGCAGATGGGCCCTGTGTTCATCCGAATCTGCCTGTTTGCATAAATGATCCACCCACAGCTACACAAATGTATCATTTTTTCTGGTTGAGAGACCTGCACCCACACCGCTCACTGTAGGCCAGTGGTTCTCAAACAGAGATTTATTCATTGATTCATTCATTCTTCATTCATTCAATTCATCATTCATTCATTTATTTTACAAAAGTCTTATTTACAGCCTGCATTTTTTTTGCATGATTAGACAATTTCCTTTCCACAAACAATTTTATGAGCTGATCACATTAAAGTCCCAGGCTAGGCAGATTACTATTATTGTAGTCGTAGACTTGAGAGGACCTAAGAAACTCTCTAGTCAATGAGATTGTGATGCCTCGTGCATAAATGCGCACACAGCATCTCTCTCTTGACCTGACCTCTCTTTTCCCACAATCAACCCATCCACTATTAATCAGAACGTTAATTTTTATGGCCCAGCCCATAGTTGTAATGGCACTCCGCACATCACTATTGGAAACATTCGAATTGAAGCTTGATGGCAACACTAGAAGACAAGTTACAATTCTCCCTGAATGGAATATGAATGTCTGCACCAAATTTCATGACATTCCATTCAGCAGTTGTTGATTTGCCTGCCACCACAGAAATTGTCAGGCATGAGCAAAATGTAAGACTGAATAATAATATATAATTCAGTCTGATTATATGGCTACAATCTGGTCACTTCAGGTAATTACACCTCTGAAGGAACAAATAGTAGGGGCACAGAAATGGCATATCTGGCTGTACATGAGTCAGCCCCAGTGCCAATCTTTGTACTCAAAAACGTACAATTCTGATCTACCTTTCCCTGCAAGTGTGGTCCAATAAGAATCTAACCCACTGACTGAAAGGATGGCACAACCGTAGTTAATGTTGCCCATTCACCACTTTACAGCAGCATCTCTCCCAGAGCTGCACCCTGCATGTGTCTATGTACCATCAGAACAATGGGAGCCTGTGACTCCTGGGAGGTCGAGCGAACCTGCAGCAGAACACACAATAGAAGCTCCCGACAGCAGCAAACACATTTGTGGGTTTAGACTTTCCATGGGCATTAATAGTAGAAGAGAAAAGAAAGGTATGCTCGTGTTATCCTTTAAAACCCAGCCAATTAACTTCAGGAGTTTTGTTAATTCATACATAACAGCACAAAGACCCTGTGGAGATGTCTGGGGCAACTATAGTCAGCTCTGTCTCACATCATTATCCTTTCTACACTCTAATTATTCCCGTTCTATTATGAACGGACCAATAGAAACTCAAAGCTCTTGACATCCCTATCATTTGACTGTCTCCCCTCACAGTTATGGGTGCAGGTGAATACGGAAGCCGGGCTCTTTGCTCATGAGGAAAAGCTGAGATCACTTGAACGTAACGCCCCTGTGAGCCTCAGTCACAGTATGTGGCGTATGAATATGGATGACACGATTTAATAAGAGAAAGTTTTTCAACGCTGGAGGGAGAAAGAACAGAGGCAGACTCCGAAGCTGCAAAACGAATATTGATACGGCAAATCAGATAAAGTCATACATGTTTGTATGTGTTTGTGCATTCGTAATTTTACCGCATCCATCGGCCACTGTATTTATGTGTGTGTGTGTGTGTGAGTATTTATGTGGTTACTCACCCTCATAATCCTGGAAGATTATGGGTTCAAGGAGGTCCTGGTATTCTTTGACCTGAGCTTTATTTCCTCTGAACACCCCTGCAACACAAACACAAACACACACACACACACACACGCACACACACACACACAAACACGTTTTTGATGTTGATTCAAACTTGTGGATGAAACTTATTTAACACACATATTCTAATTTTACAACATGCAACATCTACATCCCTGTTAATCCATAAATTATTATACTATATAAAGACCTGAGTAGTGTGTGTGTACATGTCAGGGGGAGCGAGGTGACTGTGTGTGTGTGTTTGCATGTACATGTATATGCATGCCCACATGCATGTTTTCCCATCTTTGTGTGGTTGTGTGCATCTGTATGCATATTTCTGCATATGCGCTATTTGTGTGTGTGTTTGTGTATGTGGATACATGTTTACAGCACATATGCACATTCTGAAAACATTGCACTTGTGAGAATATCGCCCCCTTATCACCCATTTTCTCTATGAACTTTTTTTGGTTGTCAAAATTTGGTGGACTTGTGTACCGGGGTCAGTGTTTTCAGCACTTTATTTTTGTCTTTATTTTGAGGGTACAGTGATATTTTTGTGCTTTACAACACAAGTTGTGCCATCTAAAACTACACAGATGACTTTTAAATGTCATGACCATTAATTACTTTTGCATCAACTGATTTATTGGCCCCACTTGGGGCCAATATTCTCTGTCATTTCAATTCTGTTTTGTTCACCACCTCCTGAGGGAAATATCTGAGACTTTAGCCGCTACATGCTCCACTATGTTCACCAGTTGGTCACTAATTTTGTCTGACTGCCATTTGTTACTGGGCAAACAGTATATAGTGTTTTGTGTACAGTGTTTTAAAGGGATTATTAGATCTATTTCATTGAAAAAATCTGCCTGTTTGTGATGGAAGTTGGGCCATAAAACCAAAATAATTAACTGAAAGATGCTAAAAATGTGTGAAAAATATGTACTGTGGGTTTTTAGTGAACGGAACCCTTTTGTGTCATTGTACTCTGAGTATTCTTTACGTTCTAATTCTCTAGGTTTTGTACAGTAGGCACTCGAGGTAATTTTAGAGCCTTTTGTCTTGCGTTTTAAATTTGTTTATTTTATGTTTGTCTTTGTTTTATGTGTTTGGATGACTTTGATGGATAGTTTATGAGTTTTGAGCTGTTAAAAAATGGTCCCATAAAGATGAACAGTTTGAGATGCCTGAGTTGGGACAACAGGCCCTAAATCAGATTGTTTGTTCATCCTAAAAACGTCAGTGGAGCATAAACCGGCATGAGGGTGATTAAATCATGCTTGAATTCACATTCTCTGGAGAAAGTATACTCCTCACTTTATTTCTGACCATCCCCTCGGGTTCACACGCAAATTTCACACATCACATCTTTTTAAAAAGTGTTTCTAAGTCCTCTAAAACCTGACAAACATCAAATGTAATTTCCTCCCAAATGCCACAAGTCTGCCTTCCATCTTGCCAATGACCCACTTGAGGCACCATAACAGCAGCTATGGACAGAACAAGGCTTACCGTCAATCATCATGTAGATGAAAAATATAGGAAACTCGCACTCGATTCCATCAAAAAGCTGGGGAGAGACAGAGAGAGGAGGAATTATTGCTTTTCAATTTCAGAAAGAGGAGAGAGGCGCAGGGACTTTAAAGCAGCGGATGGTTGAACTTTAGTAGCACAGAATATGAAACAGCATGGCACAGGGAAAAGATATAGAAGACATGACATTGTGAATGAAAACTGACAGAACACTGAGGAATAATAATGCTTCCCTGCAAGGTCGTTTTTTGTTTTTTTTTTAATTCAAAGTTGCACTGTTTGTTTAGAGGAGGACATTTCAAGGGCTGAGATGTCAGAAAGTTTACAATACAGTGACAAATACAAGAAGCATAGTGAGAGAAAAGTTGGATCAAGGGACCATTTTAGGTTTACAGGTAAGTGTTTGGCTGTGGGACTACGCTTCCATCTCTTCAACAAAACAAAAAATCTGCTGTTATGAGACTTGAAAAGCAGAAAAGTAGCAGAATAAATGCAAGCATTTAATTAAGGGTAGAAAAACTGCACACCTCTGCAATGCAGGAGTCTGAGTTTTAGATGAACAATTGAAAAACATGTACTTACAAAAAAGCAAACACTTGTATGCATGTACTGTATATACCATACCCAAATGGACAATAAATTAGAGGACAGACCAACAAGTTAGGACATTAGTTAGTTAGGAAAACAATGATACGCTGTTGCCTTTTCGTCTTTACACTGTGTTATTACAAAAGAGCCAGGAGCTGTGAGCATGAAGTCATATGGACTGACAGGGACAGTGATGTAGGAGGGTGATGTAATGTTGCATCATAAGTGGCGCCACATGAGCCACGGTGGGAAATCAAATTCTAGTGATTGACAGCAGGTCATGCTACTGAACGTGAGGTGTTTATCTTCTCTGGTGTCACAAAGAGCTCACCCAGAAAGAACTGATAATGAAGATTATTGGTCAAGACCGCAACTGGTGCGTGTATATTATAAATAGTGACAAACAGCTAAAAACAGGACAAGAAATAGCAATTGTGTATCGTAACACTATAGTGCTATACGCAAGTATATCTGACCACAATGCAAAGATGATGCAGCAAATTCGGAAAAGGAGGTGATAAGCGACAGTGACAGCCCCTGGCCACATCTGGCCACACTTTTTGTACCGAAATCTGAAGAAATATTGCTGTGCCTTGCAAAAAACACTGTCATGTCTGATTTTAAGACCTCCTCTTCTAACCTCCACAGGCACATTGAAGTAAGCTGCATATACTGTACTATAGGTGAAAATATAGTTTGTCTGACAATGCTAGCTATGTAAATTTATCATAAGTAATATTAATCTTTGATGTTATTCACATTAACGTATCTTGCAGGTCCATCTGTTGGTACTTTTTTTTTTTAACTTCTTGAGTAGGTTACACAAATCGGAATTTTCCATTCACCACTGATGATAGTTCCCTATGTATTTACAAGGTGTCACTTATTTTCATAAATTGGTAACTGCTCAAACAGTAAAACAGAGTAAAACACAACAAACATAATGTTTTTATGCAAATCATTTGGTAACAATGGTAATATGTATGCACATCAGTGAAAGCAATTTCTTTTGATTTCTGGGTGAGCTCTCTGTGGCACCAGAGAAGAAGCAGAGAAATGAGTTAGCAGTCAGTCCACACATGTATGTATGAAGCAGACCAGAGCTAAAAAGGCAACATTTTTTTCTTTGATCTGAACAAAATGAACAAAACTACAGGTTTGAAAGCATGCTAAATAAGGTGTTAGGAGACCACGAGCCACCACAACAGCTTAAAAGCACCTAAGCAATAGCTGTTAAAGTCCTGCAGGGATGCTCCTTAATTTGGGATTTTGATGGTGCTCCAGAATATCCAATGGGTGTTCAGCTGGCTAAAAAATCAAAAGAAACATCCAACACACGCTGTTGTAAAACAATTGAGAAGCTTTTATTGTTGCGGCATAGTAAGGTCGGACCTAAAAACAGACACACTCTGAAGCAATTCAGCATGCAAGTTTTTTGTCCATGAGTCAAATAGATGAAATGGGACAAAAGGCCCTTTTATAGCGGTATTTCAACAATAGGAATCTTCCACTTGGACATGGAAGTATGGCCTTGCTAAGTCCATTTAATTAAATTCTTGCCCTGGAGTTTTTTGTGATTTTTGAGTGCACATGAATCCCTGTTCAAAGAGCTCTCTAAACAAACTCAACCTGAGTCCAGGGAAGCGCTCCTACCCAGACATTTTTGGGTATTCAGTTGTGTTAAGATCTGGCGACTGTGAAGGCCACAGCATGTGATCTACATAATTTTCATACTCATCAAACCTTTCACTGACCCCTGTGTGGAAGCGTGTGCATTTGTTATATTTTGTTATACTAATTTATTCAGGTTTTTAATTTCATTAACCCTCTCTCTCTCATCTCTTTACACTTTGCAAGCCATGACTGACTGACTGATCGACTGACTGATTGATGTGAATGAGTAACTGATGAGTGCACGCATGACCGTGTGTGTATTTCAGCTGAATGCACGCAGAGAAATAAAAAGCCGACGCGCGGCAGCAGCTGGAGCGAATTTTCCAGAACAAACACTTGAACTGACATAAACACCGTCACTTGCAGGATTCTCCAAATCTTACTCAGCCAGAAATCCTATTATAGATTGCGCCGCCACATTTGTGTGCAGTCTCACACATGTGCACAAACACACAAATCTTCTTAAGTCATTTGGTTACAAGTCACATGTAGAGAGGAGAGTCAAGTGAATCACAGCCTTATTAATTCCAGTAATTCAATCCCAGTTTGTTTATGCTCGCCTAAAGACAATCAACACAAATACACGGCAGAAATGTTAGCAGCTCTGTCTTTTCAGAAGAGCCCATTTTTTTAGTCACCAAATTTGTATAAACACCACAAATCGCCAAGGTCGACTTGTAAAAACATCAAACAAGCTGCAGATTGCTATGAGCCGCTCTAAAATCCATCGTTCCAAAACGTGTGTGTGTGCATTTTAGCCTAACTATAAATGTCATTAGTCGTGACTATCTTTGTCCCTCATCTTTTTCAATAATCTCCACACTGATGGAAGATAACAGAGATTACATCCTAATGGAATAACAAATGGCTGGTAGAGCTGGCACACACAAATGCATGTGGCAGCTGCATTAAAGGAGCTATTTGAAGCAACTGTGCATGAAAAAATGAGCACGGCAGTCCAGATAGAGAGCTGGAGCCATACTGGAGAAGGTATATTACGATTTATGGTTGAAGCGAGTTGTCCCATTTCTCACAAGACACTGGGAGGCTCAAGTTGGACACTGCAGAAGCACAAGATGCAGCAACATTTTTTAAATTCACAATAACAAGCGACGACAAGCCCTCCACTGTACGCTGATCAGGTGTTTATAACTGTCTTTTTTTTTTTTTTTAAGTTATTTTTTTGGCCATTTGTGCCTTTATTGGACAGTGACAGCTGAGGAGGAGACAGGAAACAGGGGAGAGAGAGAGGGGATGACATGCAGCAAAGGGCTGAAGGCGGGAGTCGAACCAGCGGCTGCTGCAGAGGACCAGCAGCCTCCATACATGGGGCGGACACTCTACCCACTGAGCTAAACGTCCCCCCCAAACTGTCTGATTTTTAAGTGAAGTGGCTGCCTGTCGCACTGCCTGCCAGATCTGCTCCTTCTACAAGATTATTAATGATTTCTTACAACTCATAAACAGACACCAACTAATTTGGCAAACAATCTGCATGAATTTGAACTCTAATTAACATGAAAAGGGCATACAAAAAGCCTGGAATATACATCTCAAAGGGGGATACTGCAGCTGTTGCATTGTCAGAGAAACGAGCATTTCAACTTAACATTTTCCTGTGCTCTCTGATGACATACTGTGGTCATTTTATGATTTATTACCATAAATATATTACAGAGTTCTCCTTTAGCAATCACCAAGCAAATACCACTGTCTGTGGGCTGAGTTCCTTTAAATGGTTAATGTCTGCAGCCTCTGATTATGCAGGTATACATGGCTTCAAACAGTGTGTTCCAGCAGAGACGAGAAGCAATTTATTAGCTATCAGGGAGTGAGAGAGAAGGGTGAAAGAGAGGAAAATGAAAGAAGAGAAGGTGCATAAAGAGATACAGGAGCAGAGGAGAGTCTATTTAGAGAAATGGGGAGAGTGTAAAAGAGGGAGAGGGGGGAGAGCTGAGGCAGTCACCCAGTGAGGCCTGTGCTTTTTGGCCCGTTGAGGCTGTAAACAGGCAGGGATCCCTGGTGTTTTGTGCTTGAGCAGCTCGACTGATTGGTAAAACTGTCTATCACACAGGCTGCTGCTCTCTGTCAATGGTAAACAGACAGGGAGCACAGACGTCTGCCCTGCTGTGAATTCTCTCTTAAACACCAACAACAACTTCACTCAATGTCTTCTGCAGGGAGACCCGGTCTATCTGTGACTTCTTTTTTCACCAGACGGAGCGCACGCTGTGTCAGACACTCCCTTGGCATTTCGTTACCCTGTGCGCTCACTTATCACTCAAAAGAAATAACATTCTACTGACTGCTTTTTTTAATGGACTATGTTTGTCATGTTATTCCTCTGTTATGTCTCTAATACTGGATAGTGCATCATACCTAGCACTGAAACGCCAGAGTTGGCTTCAATATTCGGGAACACTATATTTGAAGGGGTGTGCAGTGTCTTTACACTGTCACAGCAATGTAATGACACTTGTTTTGCACAAGAAGGAGTCTTCATGAATGTTTATGACTGATTTGGCTAATTCTGCCATTTTTAATGCAAGGTTGACTTGGTTTGAGACGACTTTGGCTCTCTTCACAATGCAAGCCTTAGTCATCAATTCTGATGTATTGCTCAGATATGATTTTTTTTTGTTTGTTTGTTTTGCTGTTCACATTATTTAGCCTGTATCAGATTTCAGCGTGAACCGGTCTTAGTCCCAAGCCAACCTGCAGGCACAAAAGAAAAATAACAATCCTTCTTTTCTGTGCTAGGAGATGCGTTTTATTGAAGTGGGTGTCAGAGAAACCTGCTAGCATCACACAGTGGATGAGAAGTGTGTAAGAAAAGAACCTTTTCAGTTTAATAAAGTTATTAAGTTAAACAGTTGATGTACTTTTTCAACGCGCTGTGTCCTGACTGTGTCTGTCCATTCCTGATTTTGTTGTTGTTGTTGTTTTTAAATTATTTTTTATATTAATTGTCACTGGCTTACTCATCCGTCAAATCTGTTAATGACTGTAAAACTGCCGACGTTAGTAACAATAAAATAAATAAAAAATAATAAATTGTAACTTCAATCTCAGAAAAAAACATAACTGTGACAACGGGTTCACATGCAGCACCCTGTTGTATGGAAGTAAACATGGAGGCCTCTGAAGTCAGTGTTAACAGTTTCATTTATAAGTTGATGTGCAGCGGAAGCCGTGAGCAGATGATAACGAGGACGAGGATGAGCGGAAGGAGTGCCAAATTTTTTAATTACAGCTTTTTGTGGATGCAATGGCTGCCACTGCTGTTCGGAGGTGTGTCTGGATGTGGAGCCAGGAGAGGTGGGATCGATGTGAACGGCTGCACAGAAACAGATTTCATCCAAAATTTGACATTATCAAACTTAAAGAAGCTGTTTAGCTCTATGTTTTAAAAATACATTATACTGTCAAATGTGGTTGGTTATGACACTGGCAGTCATGAGACATTATAAAGTTTTATTACACTGTCATATACTTTTGTAACAGTGTCATGAATCATTTCCTGGACTTCAACTAAAAGTGGTACCATTTGGGCTTGTCATAAAGATGTCACTGAATGTTATAAGACCAATTTGATGACAGAGTACAGTGCCAGGGAGATTTAGCTTACAGTTACCTGATGGACAGACAGCAATGAAGTAGTCTACTTGTTGCTAAAGCAGGCTAAGCAGTGGCTGCTGTTATCTGTAGAGGGCTAAAGCTAGTTAGCTCAGTTAGATCTGGAGCTAGCTGCCTAATTAGCTGACTCACCCCTGTTGTACCAGGAGACAAACCCAGCAAGAAAACCACCTTGGTACTGTATTCCTTGTCAAACTGGCCACTGTCGGTCTCGGATACTAAACATAAAGCTAAACAGCTTCTTTAAGTTTGATAATGTCAAGTTGTCATGACAAAGACATTGACAGGTTATGATGACTTAGTTAATGTCAAGTTGAGTTGTCGTACCAAACGCATTATCGGCTTGATTAATTCAAGTTTCCACGACAAAGACATCTCAAGCAATGCCAACATTGCCTTAAAAAATTAAGGATTGAGTGAATTACAACAGTCATGTTCATGTCATAACCATGTTCATGCCATGGTTATGACAGTGTAATGCAGTCTTATGCATACTCCTTCTAAGTGTTCCCAATATTCATTACAGGAAAATGGTAATCTTGTGGTCATATTTCATTGTCTAATATCACCACCTGGCACAGTTTTCTCTTCCTCTAACTAGATTCTTATTATTTACAGTAGAGTATTTGCTGATGTAGCAGCAAATATATGACTGTGGGTAGATGGAGGGCAAAGTGCCGAAGAGTGATCATGAGTTTAAGTTATGAAACTTCACTGGCATCAGTGTCTTCCACAATAAATCTGTTTGCCTGCTGGTTGAACTGATGGCAGGACGGAGCCTGGAGGAAGTGAGGCATTAAATACTGTTTGCTAATTCTTAGCCTTAGAGTCTTTGTATCGTATTAGCTGCAGGATTAAAGAAAGCTAATTTCAAAGTATGCTAAGCGGTTCACAGTTGGTGCCCTTTGAGTGCCCTCACTTCATCCGTCAATGCCATTTTTTTTCTTTTTTTGTTATATTTTCAGCACCAAAGCCCCACCTTTCTCAAGTTTCTGACAATGCTGCAAATACAAGAGCAGCCAAAAGCAATCTAATTTTGTAAAAGGGATATTGTTTCAAGCATATTTCACAGCCACCTAGCAGCTGCAAGAGCCATGAGCAGCAATCTGTCGAGTCATGCTAAAGTACTTTAAAAAAACAAAACAAAAAACAGGTCAATGTCAGCCACAAGGTTTCCAAATCACAACTTATATCTTATGTGAATAGCAATTTGAAAAAGAAATACATATTCCAAGCAATGACCTTTGTGAATTATTTAGCAGATTTTTTCTAGATTTCAAAATATACACATAAATTAGACCAGCATTACTGATTTTCGGGCACTTGGAAGCAGCACAACAAGTATAAGCACAACATGCAGAACAGTAGTACAGCAGAAGAGCTGTCTGTTTATATAGTAGGTAGATAATGGGCGACATAAGCATTCTTTTGAGGACATGTTTCTGGCCACCTGGTCAATGTACCGAAGTCCAAAATTCACTCTTCTTTTGGCTCTGTTTTGGTCACCACCAAATCCTGATGGAAACATCTCAGAGATGATGCAAACACAATACCACACCGTTGGTAAGATGATAGATGATCTTTACTAAGTCTTCTGAAAAACCTTTTCGTACACTTTTAAAACCTTTACTTATACAAACAGATTTCCCACATCTTTTATCACAGAGGTTTGGCAAAAAATTATCATTTGAAAAGGGAAGGAAGTTAGTTCTGGTAACAATAACTGCCAGTTGTAATAAAGTGACATGACATTTGGTATTGTTGAGCTGTGCCTACTAAACTCATTTCCACGTTAGTCGCAATCATTCTACTGTGCTTGGACGAGTGCAGGGGATGATTTACTGGCTTAAAGTTTAGGAAACCACCGAACGGGTACACAAGAAGCCTAAATGATCACAAACTGCCCCAAACAGTTTTCACCAAACCAGTGAATGTAGTAGCCTAATTGGGCTCAAAGTACCTTAACTGGCAAAACTAGTCTGCTGTTTGGTATTGAGCAGGCACTGTAGTGTAGGGTGGGATCTGAGAGATTTTTCACAGAAAACAGCTTCCTGCTGCTCAAGGAAACAAGGCTGATGAAAGTGGTTAGAGAGCACCAAAAGTAAAGATTCGGTCTATAAAACCAAAACATTAAGCTGAAATGTGCAGTGTTGAGCTCAGAAGAGCTACAGCGTTGGATGATAATTCTCTGGGTTCACTATTATTTTATTTTATTCAACTTTTATGCAACCAAAATAGGACCCACTGAGATTAAGAATGTCTTTTTCAAGAGAGTCCTGGCCAAGACAGGCAGCAGCTCTCAAGCACGAGAAATCTCTAAGGTGATTTAAATACCCGCTTACTCCAAAGAGAAAGTTTTATATTTTCACCCTCCAGACTCTCATACTTAGAAGTCTGAATCCATAATATGAGATTGAACATTTTGATCTCATCAGAATGGTGGTAGTATCATGGTGACTATTTGGGTTTTTATAAATATAACAGATGTGTCTTCTTTTATTACCTTAATGTAATGTGATCTGACTAAATTTTTACAGAGGGGTGTTAAATTCATGTAGAGTTTCTGCAAATGAATTCAAGATCTCTTCTCTTTTTTCTCCCATTTAATATAATACATTTGTACGTGAATGTACGTCACGTAGATTCTGATATCTGGGAAAAGGAATCTGATATAATGTTTTTGTTTAACATTAAGATTAAGATTCTAGTGGGATCAAAACATTGTCATTATTAAACTTTTTTGTGACATGGAGTAAGTGCTGTTTTCTGCCTCGTACTTAAGTGATGTACATTTAATTCTGTGCCATGTACCCAAAAGTATCAGTTAAAGCACAGCCACCACAACAATTCTTTCCCCAGGTCTTTCAAAATTGATTTTAAAGCATTCAAAGATCAAATCATGCCAATCATAGATTTTTAAAACATTCAGCGACATATTCCTGAGGGTGCAGAATACATAAAAGCCTGTTACCCATTCTCTATATGAACATTTGGTAGAGACATCAGACACAGTCCTGTGAGTGCCGTCCATCCCTCTTCTGTTAAATATAAATACACAGATAGGATGGGAGCAGCCAAAGAATTGACTTGTATATTAAGGTTTACCAGCAAGTGTGCCTGCAGGTTGCCATGAGCAACCACTTTCACATAGTTGCTTTTTCCATGGTTAATATTAAAATATCGATTTGTACAGTTAGAAGTTAGAAGGTTAAGAATGAGTTAGCCTAGTTCCAGACCTAAGAATCAGTGCGAGCATCTCAAATCTCAAATATTTTCAGGCAAATCAAACTGGTGTTGTTTTCATAAAACCCCATTCAAGAAGCAAGCAAGTGTGGGTGAGATTAAAGTACAGTGATATTATCAAGTTATTAAGCCAGAGTCAGAATCGCCAATTTAAGAGACTTTGACACTAGCACTGGCAACTTTAGTGTCATTTTTGAAAAAATCTAACTTCAAATCTATAAATAAACATGAGCTACTCTTAGTACAGGCATTACATGACATGACCCCACATAAATTGCAACATGGACGCTTTAGGCTGTTCTCATCTCATAAATATGTCATGTATAACATATCAAAAGTCTTTGGTGGGGGGAATGTATTGAAAAATATGCCACAATTTCCCATTTCCACTCATGTTCTCAAACTAATTTATTCCTGTCTTCTTGTCTGATGTCCACACAAAGAGTCCAGTGCTGTCTACAATCAACCAGAAACTGTTTTAGATGAGGCATGGAGCTGGATGCAGTACAATGAATGCGCAAAAGGAAATTCTGCAAATTCATCTCAGGTTGCAAGATGATGAAAATGAGCCAGACAACTTACAGTGACGATGACCAGCAAA
>JAJHUR010078186.1:0-16578 GCA_027495735.1 Lutjanus campechanus | reverse complement strand
TTTTTTTCTTTTTCAATGACATTTGGTGATAGAGGGCTGTCAAGGCAAAGTAGCTGTAATTTTTCAGAGGGAGAAAAGGTTGGCTCGGTTAGGGTTAGGGTTAAATCTTGTATTTATCTGCCCGCAACACGACACCTCACCTCGCCCATCCCATCATCCCTTATGGTGACACTTCTGTTGGGATTTTTTTTTTGTGCAATATGTGCAGCTGGTTGTCATCTCTCATTGCATATATTATGTGTGTGTTTGGTCTCATTTTGTATGTGTGCATGTTATCAGGAAAGAGCTTAGACAACAGCTCGCTTAAGGCGCAGTCCAGCACAAGCTCCCAGCCTGATAGCTCTCAGGGCTCTTCAGCTGCTGTGTACTGTAAGTGTGCATGGCCCGCCAAATGCAGCCTCTAACACACACACACACACACACACACACATTCTGCTCTACTAGCAATTCACCTTGACTAAATCCCTCCTTGTGTGTATTCCATTCTGCGTCCCTGCAAGTATTAAAAGCATACATCTGCTGCCTTTTAGCACCACTAAATCCCTAAAGTACCCTGACTTACACTGTGCCTCATTCCTCCCTCTTAGTCAGCACCATTCCTACATCTTACTATCAGACTGTCTAAAGCATCTAATAACAACATAAATAGTCAAAAAAAACAAGCCCTCATGAAAAGCAGCGAGATGCTTTGTAGTATTTCTACTCCTCTACTATCCCATCCTCCCTCCTGTTCCGCCCACGCCACATGTGTTTAGAATAACTCGCTGTCTCCTTCCTATGGGCAAATGTGGAATAGCAACACATTGCTGCTCCACAACAGTCTGTGTCTTTACTTTGTTTTTCAGACATTTCTAAGCATGAATTTTGCTCTATGTCCTTTATGTTGCCTTTACTGTCTTTAAGTCAGACTTTGTCTTCGAGAGCTCAAATGGGATCAGGATAACAAGATAATTTATTATCATTTTACACCATAGGGTTTCACAACGGAAAGAAAGCTGTGGTCCCTTCATGCTAATCTCACATAAAAGATATACACAGATAATTAATTCGTTTTGGGAATAGAATAGGATGAAATATAAAACAAAATAAAGCAAGAATCTGGCAATTTGATACATATCACGATACAGTGGGATTCAATATTTAGCAATATATTGTCTATTTTTATCTGTTTTTAGGAAAAGAGTCATAATATAAAAAACACGTCACCATATGCATAAACAAAAAATGAACCACTGCTGTGAATCTTTGCATGTATCATGATATCACAAATGAAGTGTATAAAGTAATGTGAATCTTTTTAAAATTTGAGTCAGGTTGAATGTAAACAGCAGCAACAAGGTGGTGATGATTATACGATCAGCATCTTCACATAAAAAGCTTAAAATCTGGGAAGCATTGCTCATCAACTTTGACTGCGTCTGTGCGCGAAGCATCATCAGTGTAAACACAGTCTTCCTTCGCCGCAGCTCTTTAATCCAGACCCCATGCTTCCTTTTCCAGTGGCTGTGAATGTAATGCTGTCATAAATCAAGCTGACAGCTGAAAAAATAACAGATTAAAAGAGAAAAGTAGCGACGTTTGTAGGAGCTACTGGCCACAGCATCTGCGTGCACCAGTGTTGCCATAATGACAGATCCAGTAACACAATTCAATTGTACAGTAAATGAGACATCATTGCCGTTTGTGTGTAACAATTCTCACCTTTTTTCACGTGACTGGGTGTCCTGCCTGTCTTAGCGCTCTCCAAGACAAAGTTTATTCACAATGCTTTGGTCAGCCTTCCATTTAAGTGCACTGTCTCCCATGTCACTCCCTTCCTCCCTCCTAAACTCAGCCGCTGCAAAGTTTGCTGACCTGCTGGGCTCAGTACGTAGGGGCTCAGGGCCCACTGAAGGAGAAGGGAGATCCTGCACTCCACCTCCCACTTCCATCTCCACCTCTTTCGCCCCCTCCCCTCCACACACCCCTGTTGTCCCCATGCAGAGTAAGTAGAAAAGTCTAAGAGCAGGGAGTGTACGGTAGATAAAAAATGTGGCCATGAGACTTGAATGAAGCATGAATTGTCAATGATAATAATAATAATAATAATAATAATAATAATAATAATAATAATAATAATAATAATAATAATAACTTTATTTATGCAGCACCTTTCAAAACAATTTACCAAGCATTTTGCATACAATTATAAAAAGGGCAATTGAAGCAATCAATAAAACAACAGTAAAATCAATTAAAACAACAGTAAAGTCAATAAAAATCCTAAATAAATCAATATAAGTCTAAAATAATGAGTTTTTAAAAGTGACTTTAAAAAAGACAAGGTTTTGGCATCCCTGATCTTCGCCAGCAGGTCGTTCCACAGCTGAGGGGCCCAAACCGCAAAGGCCCAGTCACCTTTTAGTTTTAAGGTTCATCTGATGGCTGATGCGATAAATTTAACATAGCAGCCATCTTTCTCTGTCTGTAGTCACCACTCTGTGGTCTCACTCAGCGTTCTGCCTACTGCACTATCTGATTGATGACATGTTATGAGTAATCTACACTGAAAGCTGTTGTGCCATAGCCAGGCAGTCCGGCACAAAGGAACGCAAACGAAAAATGTATAAATTTTGACTCCAACTTATTGCTAATAATTGGTTTCAGCCCTGAAAAGACCCTTAATGAAAACATCAAAACCATGTCCAAGTGTTGCTGTGATGACATTTTAGGCCCCAAGAGAACTCCATTAAAAGAATACAGCTGTTGATGGTCTATATTGCTGTTTATTGTCAAACATATAAAACATGCAAAACCAAAAGTGAATCGGTTCTACTTAGAAGTGCAGTTTGAGTAGCCAATACCTGATAATGTTCATTTTTCTGTGCTGTAGACCTCCAACATTGAGCCACATTGTCGCCCTGGGTGACATGTTTCTTCGTGAACATGAGCACATACGTTTATTTTGTGTCAGTTCCACACACAGCTGCTGTAAAAGCTCAGTGACACGCCAAATGTGCATTATTCCACCGCTGAAAATTGTCCCAAACAAATGCACTATTTACTCCTGTGTAAAAAAAAAACATTTGTTAAAAACCCTCAGAGCCAAACTTGATTTAGGAAATAATTTTAAAAATAATATAATGTTTGTCCCCTTTCTGTACATGTGGATTTACGTCCTCATTAGGAATGAATGTCAGTGCCAAAGAGAGCGTAGAAAAGCCGGAAAGTATTAAGAGGCAAAAACAATCCGTAGATTCGTCCCGTCACATCATCCAATCTATCAGGAGTGTGTGCATCCGCAGAGAACCCACCCTTTGCTAATACTGTCTTGTTTTCTCATTATTTTGCTGTGCTCAGGATGCTTCACCAAACCAAATCTGACAAATCCAACTTATTCTTTCTGTAATTGTGTTCTTTTTATCTGAATTAGACATTTAGTGGAGTAGAAGTTTGAAAGGCTTCGGATAAATGAAAGGTATAATACTAGATCTGCAGTGTCAATTAATCAATTGGCTGTCAACTGTTAAATTAATCACCAACTAGACAGTAAATAAATCATTTTGAGTAATTTTTTTAAAGAAAAATTATCCAAATTCTCCTGTTTTAGCTTCTTGAGTATGAATATTTTGCACCTTTGGGTTGTGGACAAAACAAGACATTTGAGGACGGTATCTTGGAAACAGTGATCAACATTTTTCACACTTTTCTTACGTTTTATGGACCAAACAACTAATTAATGAATTGAGACAATGATTGACAGATCAACTGATAATGAAAATAAGTGTTAGTTGTAGCCCTGTATAATACGGCAGATTTAATGAAAATTAAAACTCATATATAAACCATCCTGTCTCCTTTTGTAATGCTGCACTGTGTAGTCTGTAGTATTAAGCCAGCTAAACTATGATGTGTAGTTGGAAAAAAAAAACATGGGAAAAGTTTGATAATTACCGATATTGAGGACATCAGTTTATAGTTATTGTGACCACAAATGCACAGATATCGAGAGAGTTTTCCTCATTTTTTCATTTCTTCATTCCTTTGTTCTCCTTTTTGTTTCCACTGTCTCTAATCTGTTCTTTTGCATTCCTCCACCTTCACCACCACCCACAAACTCATCCATCCTGCCTGGACGGCACTAAGTGTCTCGGCTCACAGACCTGGTAAGCAGCGTTCGTAGGGTGCCAGCGGCCCCCGCGCCCGAGGGTGATGCTGCACCGGCGCCAGTACCTAGCACCAGGCCCATCCCTCCACCTGCACACACCACATCCCCACCTCCCCCTCACTCCCCCTCCAGCCCTTCCCTGTCTTCTTCCCAGAGTGAGTACCCAGCACGACCTGCCCCGACCCCATGCATGGTAGCCAATCACGGGGAGTTAATCCAATGACGTTCCAGGCCTGTGTGTGAGCAAGCGTATCTAACAGTCAGTGTGCGCTGCTTGGTAAACAGGGGAACATAGAGTAAAGTATGATGTGTTAAACTGCTCTTTTGTCAGCTAAGTTTGAATTTAAACTGTGTTGGTGCGTGTGGTTTTGCTTGTGAGCCTTATTAACCTCTTCAGTCTGCCATGGAGAGCGCTGCTGATACAGACTGCAGATAGATTTATGCATCGTTTGGTTGTTTTTGACTAGCTGAGATTGCTTGTGGTGATATAATGAGATGCTTTGTGTGTGTGTGTTTGACAGTTGTCCAGGATCACACGATGAGCAAGGTCTCTCGTGTATGGGTGAAGATGTTTAACTTAGTTTGACATATATGATAAATGTATTCCTAAAATAAGTCGAGAGTGAATTAAAGACATAATATGCAACATTTTCTAAAAACCCAATGTTTTGACAGATAGAATAGAAACATATAGAAACATAATCCCTTTCAATCACCACTTATGACCCACTAGAAGTGTGCAGTGATGGCTGTATCTGCAGAGATGCTGACCTCTTCTTGTATTTCCCCATTTTGTTTTTATTTTGCTGTGCTTGGGATATTTTACCACGTCAGTATTTGACATTATGGAAATGAAACTAACCAATCAACTATCTTTCTGGTGCGCTTACCGACAGCTCGGACAAATCCTGCTGATTCTACCTTCAACTTCACAAATGTTTGTTACACTGAAACATGGCTCAGCTCGACTCTACTTGCTTTTGGTTCTTCTGTTTCATTTTTCCACTGCAGATAGTACTCCCTCAACATAGGCAGAGCTGATCGTCATAGCAGTTGGGAAACAAAACGCACACAGATGTTTTGGTCTTGAGAAGCTGCAGCCGTTATTCACTGACAAACTGTAAACTAAACCGTACATTTACTGCCAGACTGACTCCTTATAACAACCATATCCACTGCCTGAATACATCATTAGTGACTGTATTTCTCGGTGTGCTTGCTACAGGCTTAAAAAATGCAGCATCACAATCAATCTGCAGCACTTTTCACATCAACATTTAGCACTGGCTCAGAGGTGATACCAAATAAAGTACCAGGTACTACCTCTAATGGAAATTTTAAAAAAGCAAGTCAAGTTCTAAGTAAGTTTTGGTTTTTCACAAAGAACGGTATTCTCAGTAAGTATGAATGTTGGTTTCTTACCGCCTTTGCTTGAGCACCCGTGTTGTTGCCTTAATAGATTAAATTTATTTAAAAGTTAACTGCTCCCCATCAGGCCAACTGTTTGTGATTACTTCTGACTAACTTCTGTTCCTACTGTCCCCTGCAGTACGCAAACAAGAAATTATCAAGATCACTGAGCAGCTGATAGAAGCAATCAACAATGGAGACTTTGAGGCATACGCGTGAGTCATTTTTGTGTGTCGTTCACTTACTTTGGCTTGAGTTCAAATGCATTGTTTTAACTTAATGTTTCGTTTCATTAACATCTCCTGTTCGATCCTCTTCAGTAAAATTTGCGACCCCGGACTGACTTCGTTTGAGCCGGAGGCGCTGGGCAACCTGGTAGAGGGGATGGACTTCCACAGATTCTACTTTGAGAATCGTAAGATTGATCAAGTTGTCGTCTGTTGTCATTTTTTATATCACTTCTGAGGTCATACTGTTGCAGTCTTGTTTGTAAATAATATTTCTTCAAAATCTTGTCACAATGTCAAACAGGGTAGTAGAAGAAGTATAAAAGGATGCAAATGCAGTCTACACACATGAGGGAAGGCAAAATAAAACAGAAATTAACTGAACTGAAACCCAAACCATAACAAATTTTGTTTATTTCTTCTCTTGATCTTGTTTCTTTTTGTTTTATCTTTTTAATCTTTAGTTTTAGTGAAAAATAAAAACGTCTGATTAGTCTGAAGCACAAAATGAGGCTCAAAAAGAGAAATGTGGTCAGTCTTCTCTCATTTCTCTTCTGTACATCTCTCCATTTGCCCCATAGCTGGGTTCAGGTGTCAGAAATAGACCACATTAGGAAATGTTTTCACAGGAAGTGTCAAATGAAAAATGGAAGGAGAGAAATCTAACTTAAGCTCCATCCTGAAAAAGCCAGACTCGCACACAGTGGCTGAAGATATTTCCACAGCAGCTCCCACGTCTCCTCAGATTGAAGTTGGACGTTGAACGTCAGTGTGTGAAACTGCTCAGTGAAGCTTCAAACACTTCTCTTTGTTTTAGTGAATGAAGCAGTGTTATCAATTATAGTAGAGGAGTTGTAATCATGTCATTGTTCTTTGTTCTCTTACTCACTCTTTCATTTGCTCTGTTATTTTTAGTTTTGGCTAAGAACAGCAAGCCCATCCACACCACCATCCTGAACCCCCACGTCCACCTGATTGGCGAGGACGCGGCCTGCATCGCTTACATCCGCCTGACTCAGTTTGTTGACGGCCAGGGTCGGCCGCGGTCCAGTCAGTCAGAGGAAACTCGCGTTTGGCATCGCAGAGACAGCAAGTGGCAGAACATCCACTTCCACTGCTCAGGCGCACCAGCAGCGCCACTCCAGTGAGGTACGGACCCCAGCACTGGGACTACTGGGAAAGGAGCTGTAACTGTTGTACCTGAATATTTTTAGGCAATGAAACACTTCACATGACCAGATCCAGTAAATAATACAGGACAACAAGGGATTTCCTTTAACTGACAGTTTAAGACGAAAATAGAAGATAGACGGAGAGAACAGATTGGCAGAAAAGTTAGCTGTAGATGATACTTTGATCCTAAAGACTCAAGCTGGCTGATGGCATCACCTGAGACTCAGTTTGTCAAGTCACAAGTGGCCGGTTTTAAGCGCATCACCTGTATTTTAACAGCCAGTCAGTTCAGAGCGAAGTCAACTGGTCAAGTCGGTTACAAACTCTCAGTAATGGCAGATCTTTTAGTGGACGAAAGAGATTTGTGATTTGTTTGAGGAACAGCCATGTCTGTATGACACAAGCCTTAAAATTTTAACTTACTGCTGAGCTGACAACTTCACTACTAACCTAACCTTTTCTTCTGCTCCGCTCGCATTCACTCTGTGCTGCTCACTTTCTCTCAGCCTGTTCAACAACACACTTCCTACACATGCACCTTTTATGTTTTAGCCAGTTCATCAACAACTATAAATGCAACTGTAGCAAGTAACTCGCCATCACTGTGCTCATTCATATCCTCATATCTTAAGACAGTTCGAATTACATCCAGCGACAATTAGACCTGAAGTGCAGATTTGTTGCTATGGAGACAATACAATTTCTCATCTAATCAGATCTGTAGTAACCTTGCAGATTTTCAGAGCATTTGCAAGTAGTAGCAAGTTTCTTGTGAATCTTGGTCTGAACTGAATTTAACACTCTGAAAGAAACCATATAAACCTATTTCCTAACATGTCAAACTCTTCCTTTACTTTTAAAAAAAAGTGGGCTTCAATGAGCTCAATCACACTTTTATTGCAATATATTTGATGCATTTGTCACTGTTTTGTTTTCCCTCTCAGGGTTGAATGCCATAGCTTCGTCTGTCAGGAGTGCTCTGCTGGAGAGAGGGAGGAAGAGGAGGAGGAGGACGGGATGAAAAAACAAGTCCGGTATCAGTTTGGGGACAGGGCTCTTTGCCCTTCAACAACAAACCCTCCATCACTGGACACCCAGCCTCAACCCCCCCAGCATGCATCTCCTCTTTTACTACTACTACTGCCCCCTGTCTGTCACCTGCCCGACAACATCTTCCGACAACCATCAAACAACAGCTACAGCTCGACATCCTTCACCCCCTCCGGCTTCCTCTTCTTCCCTCCAGCACACTGGGTGATTGGCGGGGGTGGGGGTGTTTTCGGCACTCGGTGTGATTCCTTCTTCCTGTGGTTCCCCCCCCGTCCCCGTCCCCCACACATTTTTGTGACACCAACCCTCTTGTCCTCCTGTGAATCCACACTTGTGTGACATAAACACTGCACTGGAAATACAGTATGTAAAGTTTTAAGTAAAATCTATTATCATTACTATATTATTATTATGATGATGATTATTATTATTACACATTTGCAATTGTATATGTAATTTGTATAATTCAAAATTCTTGATGCCAGTGGTTTCTAGAGTTGAAGGAAATCTCTTTTCTTTTCTTTTTTTTCTCTCTATCTTTTTAAGGAAGCATGTTTTTTTGCCCCATATTAACAGTGGCTGTTTTTTATTGTGGCTATTAAGTGGAAAATGATATTGGCAGTTTTTTGTAATTTGCTTCTTGTATGTTAGCTATAATACTGCGCCCAAACTCATGGTCAACATGTTTTTCTTTGTTTCTTTGTTCTTTGTTTGTTTTTTTGGGTTATCTTTTCTTTTTTGTGCTTTTTTCCCTTTGTTTTTTTTGTTTTTTTGGAAGGGGTGTCTGATGGTGTCATGTGTTCATGTAGAGAGTGAGTCCTTACATGTGTGTGTATGTGTGTGACAGTGGTTATGTAAGCCAGACACATAGTGTGTGCGTGCTCGTTCAAACATTATGACTCTGCACAGTCATGCACAGGAACCTGTTGTTTTTCCCTCGTTGCAATGTGAACGGTCAGAGGAGGGTTAGCTAGGCTCAGTGTCTTCCTGCATCAAAATGTGAGCATTTCAGAAACACAAAACAAATAGCGTACATTGGCGTTTTATCTTGAATTTACTGTACCCTCTCATCTTCATGTTTTACCTCTGTAATGGCAGAATGTCCTGTGCTGTAGCACCCTGAATGGCGAGGCCTAAAAAAGGAGATGAAAAAGAAAAACATGGCTTCCTGCTGCTGTTCACAACAATGTTCCCTTTCATGTTTTATATTACTGCTACACTGCAAAGAAAAAGAACTTTCTAGTTGAATAGTGTTAAAATATTCAAATCACTGCTGTTGTATGAGGAAATAGAATTCACTCCCAATTAACTGATATTTTGAAAAAGTGTAACAATTAATTTTTGGTAAATTGCTGAATATTTATTGTATTGTGTCACCACATCAAGACTAAAACATTGAATTGCTCAGGAAAACCCATTAACAAATGAGAAAGGAATAAAAAACATAAAAAATATAATGTTATACCACCTTACCAACTTGTGATATAACTAAAAAGGCTTCTTGTTATTATGAAATATTTTGGTAGTTCATAATAATGAGTCATAATTATAATAATTACAGTATTTATTCATGAAGAGGAACTGAGCAGTGGTCATGGTAGCAGTGACATGCTGCCGTACTTCCCAAACCTGATCGTCCATTGACCCCCACACCTCTGTCTTCTCTCGCACAATAATGATTCATAGGAATCTCAGTGAGTGAGTAGTTCAGCCTTGGCCTGTTTCCACTGACAGCCTGTTTTTTTTTTTTGTTTGTTTGTTTGTTTGTTTGTTTTGTTTTATATTATGTTTTCCGGCTAGTGGTGCTAAAAAGGTGCTCGGGGAGGGACGCGCTGTTGGTGGCTCCTGATGTTGCTAGGCAACAGCCGAATACCCACATGAACCTCAATGCGCTTTTCCTAAAACTTGTGATATTTTTAATCTCGGACCACAACAGCAGGTCCTATGTTATTTTCATCAGAATGACAAAACAAAAGAAGTCAGCCCTCTAAAGAAAAGAATCCCGGCGGCTGCTTGACCTTTCTCGCTTCCATAGTCGTAGCGCAGAAAGCCAGAGCCACTGCCTGTTTGTCTATTCAAAGCACTTGCATACAGATAACACTTTAGTCCATATCAGTAATGAAGAAGGATATGTGTGCTTGAAGCCTCCACAAGTGTTGTTCGCTGCACTGCGAGTTCATAAACATCTGCTGATGCTGAGGTTTGCGTCCTTTATTTCAAGGCAGTCCTTTGCCACAGGGTGCAATATTTGTGTGTGTGTGTGTGTCTGCAAGCATGTACAGTACATCTGTTGCTCTCAGTGTGTATTCTTTACAAGCCTGGGGTATGTGTGTGTGTGCGTGTGTGTGTGTGTTGTGTGTGTGAGAGATGGAAGGAGAAGGCTTTATTTCGGAGGACATATCAGTCCCCTGCCTTCAGCCCAGGACTTTTTTTTTTCTTATGATTTGAGCTGTTTATTTTTCATGTATTATGTTTTTCATGTATTAACTGCTTTTTATGACAATAAGTGCTTGTGCCAGGGGGGTGGCAGAATTAATCCGATGGACTCTGCAGCACTGAAAACTTTTTGTGGGGGTTTGACTTGCGATCAGCTCCTCTGTACTTTGCTCGTCCACCATTGGCTGCCTTCATGTTTTGTCTCGCCCCTATTGGTCAGACCAAGATGTTAAGAGACCGGGCAGTCGGTTTGGTGAATAGTCCTCAGGTTTCTATTTATTTTGAATATTTATTTATTTATTTTAGTGGATATTTTTATTGTGCTTCTTTCTTTTTTTGTTTTCCTATTGTACAGCTCATGCACTTGTGCAAGTACTGTCTGTTGTTGTTCAAAGGGACACTGCTCCATGTAAAACATGACTGTTTTTAAAGGGATAGTACACCCAATTTACATCCTGCATGTGTTTTTTTTGTAACGACCAACATGGTGTGAATTCATTTTTCTTTTTTCTGGTGTTTTTCTTCTGCGACTTTTAAGTTTTTGATGTTTTTGCAGTTTTACAGTGTCTGTTCTTTCCCCCCACGCTTTGGTAGAGTGGGACATATATCACTTTAAATCTCATATAAAACAGGACGGTATTTTGTGTGAACTATCCCTCTGAAAGCTTCAGCGCCTTAAAAAAAAAGGCACTGAAGCTTTTTTTCGAATGAAGGTTTTTTTCAAGGTGAACCACTGAGTCGTCGTATTGTACTCGTGTCTCATCCAGTAACAGTGTTAATGCCTAGTTGACCCTGTTTTATACTAAAAGGTCAGAGGTCACCTGAAAGCGTTCATGCGTGATCGTGCTAACCGAACATGACCCCCCACCCCCCTCTGAAAAAAGAAGAAATAGCAGCATGTACAGTACAAGGGTGTTGTTCTTCTGTTCTTCTTAGTGTGTTTACTAGCCTTGAAAATCAATATAATAAGATTCACATATTTAAAATGAGGGAGCTCACAGTATTACACAACTGCAACTAACTAGCAGCGTAGCTGGCATTTTCTTTGCATGACAGTCAACGGGACACTTGTTTTTTTGGTGTTTTTATTTTAATTTAGTTTCTCATTTTCTACTGAATGCTGGTATACTCGACCTTTATCTCAGCTTTTAAGTGCATATAACTATTTTTGTCTCAAGATGATATATTGAAGATGATGATGATGATCAGGATGATGATATTGATGACTGTGGCACTATGAGGATGACTATGAGGATGTTGACAATGATGATGTGATGAAGATTATCTCGCATGCTTTTCTATGGGGCTCTGTGTTGTCAGTGCAGAATGACAGAGAAATACGAGGAGCGCTTGATGACCGTCACGGCACCGAGAGTGACCGGTGCTTCACTCAGCCCGCGTGTCACTTTGAGGAACAGCACTGAGTCCAGCTGACAGATTAGAGTCAGTTCAGAGAGTGAATGAGCTCCAGCAGGGGGCGCAGTCGCACAAGGTAAAGCACAAACACACAGATGGACGGATGATTGACGCTTCTAACGTAGCTGCACAATAAGGTGACTTTAGTGTCAAATCTAACAGACAATCCACTCAGAGACGACAGCAGTTTATGTAGAATAAGAAAAAGCTTCCATCATGATTATTGATCAGGGCTGCACAATTATGACCAAAGTGACCATCCTGATTACACTTTGACATCTTGATGCTGTGAGTCGTGATGTTGATAAATAATTGTTTTCCTTACTGAATTTGGGAATCAAAATCATTTTACTTTATTCGTCTTCTATCAGAAACCGTTTCCAGACACATTTTACTCTCTTAACTAAATAAAATGTGTCAATACCACTGATAAATCAGGATTCTGTTCTGAAAATGATTAATAGTGCAGCCCCGCATATAAACCACATTAACTGTCCTCCTCTAGTCTCTCGAGGTCATTGTGAGCTCTGCTGCCTTCCTGTCAGCTGTTTAGTCAAATGAAGCATTACTGAGATAAACTGGAGCCATTGTGTTCACTCTGAACCTCTACTACTATCTTCTCTCTGCAGCCAGTGACTAAGTTGCACTGACAACACTGAGTTGGCTTTTCTTCGTAGGGTGTCTTTCACTCTTTCTCCCATTCCCTCTGTTTCCAACCTTATTCAATCATTTCTCTGCAGTTCGCTCTTTCTACTTTCCCTTTGTCTCTTTTTGTCCGTTTGGGTTTCTTCTGTATAATAATATTAATCCTCTAGTTCTCTGATTCTTCAGATTATTGCTCTGTTCTCTTACGTGCTACACGTGTTTCTATAACTTCAAGAAAATGTGTTAAGGTGTTATCAATAAAATGATCATTTAAATAGAAAAATGAATCAGTTTCTGTGTTCGCACAAAACATTTGCAGGTAGGAAACATACAAGATTTTACACAAAATCACCTTTTCCCCCACTATTTTGTGTTAAAAAACAAAAAAAAACAAAACAGTTATCCAGTATAAATCCTGAAGTTCATCCAACAAAGATAACAATGCATGTTAGAGATCAAGATTAAGGTTTTGTCAACATTTTAAAACATTTTTTGAGCTTTTATGATATTTTCATTGGTAGGACAACTGAAATGAAGACAGGAAAGAGAGAGATGGCATGCAGCAAAGGGCCACATGTAGGAGTTGAGCCCACTGCTGCTGCAGAGGACTCAGTATATGGGGTGCATGTGCAACCAACTGAGCTACCAGGGCACCTTTGTCAACATTTTTAATA
Source organism: Lutjanus campechanus (assembly GCA_027495735.1). Taxonomy (NCBI): domain Eukaryota; kingdom Metazoa; phylum Chordata; class Actinopteri; order Lutjaniformes; family Lutjanidae; genus Lutjanus; species Lutjanus campechanus. The sequence continues at coordinate 3,400 of JAJHUR010078186.1, read as the reverse complement.
ATATTGGAAATGACACTCCCTTCTGTCATGTGAAATGAAGGTGTTTAATTTACTATCAGCTACTTAGTAATCCATATTGCTGCCAATTTGAACAATGATTGATTAAAATCATTTATAAAGCAACAATTTCAAATATTCAAACTGAATAACTTCATTGCATTAGTAGTTTCATTAGTTATGAAGTTTATGAAGGTCAAAACCCAACATTGGATCCCTGTGACCTTTGACCCTCAAGCGGCACTAAGAACCAACATGATTGTATAAAGAGTGTTTCTACAGGGACTCTGGAACACAGAAAGCTGTTGCAACACAGTTACTGTGGTATGAGGGTGTGTTAGTGCCCATGGCATGGCTCACTGTGAAAGCCCCATTAATGCTGAAAGGTACATCCAGACAACACCTTTTTCAGAGACATCCCTGCTTATTTCAGCAAGACGAGGCCAAGACACATTCTGCACATGTTACGACAATGTGGTTTTGAGTAAAACAGTGCGGGTACTAGACTTGTTTGTATTTGTCCCTCTTGTCCTGTAGAGACTAAGTCAGATTTCAGCTGCTCCTTCATCCTCACAGAACAGTTGAGGCTCTTCATGATGTTTACTACACCCCACCTCCACCTTCTTCTCTCCTTTTTCTGTCTCAGATGATCCAGATTTCTGTCTCCCAGCAAAGGAATCAGACAGTTCCTTCAGTGCAAAGTTCACTCCTGGATAATCCTTTGAGGATTTCCTTTTACAAATGGATTTTCTTTTTTTCAGGCAGCTTGAACAGAAGCTGTGGCTGCAGCTCAGAGACACAGGATCTCTGAAAGTCTCTGAACACACATGGCAGTCCAGGAAACTTTCAACAAGGGCAATTTTCTCAGTCATTTGTCTTAAGGTCTAAATTGTCTTTGAATAGCAAGACTCACCAACACACTGTCCTTGATTGCTTCAAATGCTCCAAACATGTTTTATCCAGCAGAGACGTCACAGCCTGATGTCACCAGCAGATGGTGTTTTCAGAGGTACAGTAAAACATAACCAGATTTATGTCTTTCTTTCTTTGTTTTAGATCTTCATTTGTTTCTTTTCTTGCAGAAGTTATTCTTCGAACAGTCCAGACAAACATTGAAATAATACAAGACACACAGACAAGAACACAGTGAGGCTTTAAATAATTGTAGTTCAGGCCGGCAGAGAACAGGATTGTGAGGTATATCTAACAGAAAAACAAGTGGTGTCAACATGATAGTGTTTTGTTTTTTTTTCTTTGAATTTGTCTTATTTCTCTCATAACCATCAGGAAATGTTCTTCAAACTCTCACTAACATGTCTTTGTTGGGTCAAAAAATGCTGTGAAAAGTTAAGGTTGCACTGACGGTGATTTAATAAGTCTGTTCAGAGAGAAAGTTACCTCCGAACAGTGACCTTTGTCCAACATATTGCACACCAATCAGTGTAAGGCTTGTCAGTCACGCTACAATAAAAACTACAGATCTACTGCCGACTCTGAGACAAAAGCTTCACAGACGGTTAACCTACTATACAACACTTTTCAGCTGTAAGTAGAACATAAATTATTGTGAATTAATCAGTTACTACACAATGCTTTGATCAATGTCACTTCTCTCGTGATGAAGATGAGCTCATTCAGCAGCAGCAGATGTTCGGCTGATTAGAAGTTACATCACCTTTGAGTTCCTTTGAGCAAGATTTTATTTGCTTATTATATATTTTCCCATTAATAATATATCAAAGCAACCAAATGCATGCCAAATTTATTTGGACTTTTACCTTGAGATGACTTTTGTGGTGAAATGTTGTGAAGTCCTTGCATAAACTAGGATGAATTTAATCTCTGCAGGGCTGTTTACAAATATAATAAGCACAGCAACTTCTCATGACCAGGTTTCTACACACACACACACACACACACCCTCTCAACATGGCCTATAGCTGACTGACTGTATGACTATACTGCCTTTACCACATTCAGTGTTATATTTAAATCAAAGAGAATACATGTCATTCTGATTGTATAGTTAAAATTAGAATGTACCTTTCAAAGCTATTTTCCCACCCAGCATTTTTAAAATTTTCTTAATTAAGATTAAACTTGAATGTGGACATGAACATGCATAAAATAGACCCTATGTGTTTGAAAAATAGAAATGATTAGCACAATACAAGTTTACATATTAAAAGCAGCAAAGAGAGGGTTAGGGTTAGGGTTAGCTCATGTCTGTATCATCATACATGTAGGGGACCTCTAGATTATTTTGAGTGATCTGTGCTCTGAGCCAATCAGAGATGACTTGGGGGTGGGGGAAAAGAAAGTCGGAAGACAAACAGTATCGAGGCGCACGTGAGAGGGAGGAGAGTGGTGTGTTTATGCACAGTCGAGAGTTGAGTTTAACGCCGAAGTGGACAGTATTTGCAGACTGAAATACTGGCGCAAATATTAGTTTTGCAACTAAAAATCGTGCATGTTGCAGTCTTGTCACTAGTTTTCTTTCCAGTTTGGAGTTGTGCAGTCGGGTTAGACACGTTTGTTGTTTTCATTAACTTTGAAATAAAGTGTAAAAGTGTGTTTGGAGCTACTAGATGTGGACGTTTCATCTTGGACCATTATCAGGGACAGTCAGTTGTAAACGCCAGGCGTGATTTTCACTGAGGACGGAGGAGAAGAGGAGCAGCAGCAGCGCACTGGACCTGCGTCACTGCTCGAACCATTAACTGCTGCACCTCATCATCTACCTGCTCTTCATCTACCTTCTCTGGACTGTGTTTCTGTGAGTTACTGGAGACTACATACTGAACTGTTTCGCAAAGGATTTATTTTCTTCATACGTGCACCAACTTAGAAATCCAAGCGCTTTGCAGTTTGAACATTTTCCAGGGTCGAACTGTTTAACTTGTGACTTTTTCCTGGTTTTATATTTATTAATTACATTAGTTGTCAATATTTGCGGAGGTCGTATTCCAGGTAGTTAATTTTGAGTAATACCTGTATACACACATTTAAGGAATTTATGTCTATTTTATATGAGGAGGAAAAAAAGATAGCCCATTCAGATAATGTTTAGCACATTCTAGGTTTATTATTGCGACTAGCCTAAATATTTTGATTTCGTCATTTGTTACAAGGTCAATATAATGTGACTGGGTTAACTGTTACTTATAAACTTTTATTTTGGTAACCAACTGTTATTGATATTTGTTTGTTATTTCTGTGAAGGAAAAAAATAGATTTGTTTTGATCTTAATAATTTTGTGACAGAATACCAGGAAAGAAAGTCACTTGGAAAATAATATAATAATAAATAAGATACGTGCTGTTGTTTCTGGGGAAATACAAATACAGCTAATATAGTGTGTGAGTCTAGTAATCCTACAGTGGAGGCACCACACTATTGTTC
>JAJHUR010078185.1:0-18405 GCA_027495735.1 Lutjanus campechanus | reverse complement strand
GGCCCAGACTATAAGCTTTATCAAAAAGGAAGGTTTTAAGTCTACTCTTAAATGTTGAGATGGTGTCTGCCTCCCGAACAGAAACTGGAAGATGGTTCCACAGGAGAGGAGCTTGATAACTGAAAGCTCTGGCTCCCAATCTACTTTTTGAGATCTTTGGGACCACCAGTAAGTCTGTGAATTGAGATGTAAGTGTTCTCGTGGGATGGTAGGGTACTATCAGCTCTTTAAGATAAAATGGTGCCTGATCATTAAGTGCTTTGTACGTAAGGAGAAGGATTTTGAATTCTATCCTAGATTTTACAGGCAGCCAGTGCAGTGAAGCTAATACAGGAGTAATATGCTCTCTTATCCTAGTTCCTGTTAGTATACGAGCCACAGCATTTTGAATCAGCTGCAGACTCTTTAAAGACTTATTGCTGCAGCCTGATAATAACGCGTTGCAGTAATCTAGCCTAGAAGTAACAAATGCATGGACTAGTTTTTCTGCATCTGCTTGAGGCAGGATGTGCCTGATTTTCTTGATATTACGGAGATAGAAAAGGCAGTCTTTGAAATTTGCTTAATATGGGAGTTAAAGGATAAATCCTGATCAAAAATAACCCCCAGATTTCTTACTGTGGTGCTGGAGGCTAAGGTGAAGCCATCTAGTGTAACTATATCACTGATTAGTTTGTCTCGATGTTGTTTAGGGAATGAACTAATGAACTAAGGCATATGTAGGGAGGGACATACGGCTAACAGAATGTGTGAGAATATGATTAATGAAGTCAATTTGTGTAAAATGTGTAAATACAAATAAATGTTTCAAGTAAATTTTGAATGACATGACTTGCTAATCATTTATTTTTTCACGAATCGATGTAGGTCATAAATTTAAAGCTGCAGTAGGTAGAAAGCCTGAAAACGGTTGATTTTTGAGTCTCAGCTGAGTTAGGTTTGGTTTTCTGTGTCTTCAGCTCCTCCCACTAGATGAGCAGCATGCGCTTCATGAGCGCAAGTAACCGTTAACGAGGCTCGTGAGCAAGCACAGACCGACAGACATCAACCGTGTGTAATAAAACAGACACCTGACAGTAAAAAACACCGACAGAGGAGAGAAACTACATTTAAAAACATGAAGATTCAGTATGAATATATAAAAGTACAGAGACCTTAACATAAAGAGACTTTTAAAAACGTCTTTCTCTCTGCTCTCCTCCACACATGAGCCCAGCATCACAACACCCGCTTGTTGGAGGGGGACAGACAGGAGGCTCGGGGCCGTGGTCAGCGCCACATGGAGAGCCCACAGCCCGCTTGGAGAGGAGTCGGGCTCGCGGTTCATGTCGGCGCGCTCTCCGCGATATAAGCGGTCATGAAAATGCAACTTAGCGGCAACAAAGTTTGACTCGCGCGGCCTAAAATGTCAGTACTAAAGCACAGTGTCATTTACTCACCATGTAAACGGCACGGTTGATTCCTGCATGGTGCTGCTGCACACAGGTTTACAAGCAAACACAAAGATAAATCCACTTTTCAGTCCCAAAAGTTTAAGAAACAGACTCTGAGCTCTCAACTGGCTGGTCAGAACATCCGCAATTTTTTCGTGAACTGCTGCTGCAGAGGCCGGAGTAAAAATAAATCCACTTTTTCATCTCAAAAGCTTCTAAAACAAATGCTGAGCTCTCGTCTGGCCGGTCCGCAGCTCCGTGATTTCTTCGTCATCGTTGCAAGAAGATAAATCCTCTTTTTAATCCCAAAAGTTTGAAATATACACTCCGAGCTCCTCTCCTGACAGTAAAATAGCCGGCATCCTCCTCTGCTCACTTGATCGCAGCAGCTGACTGTCGGCTCTGAGTCGCAGCTCGCCCGGTCCTCGCGGCACTCGGCGATACAAGTGAATGAATACAACTGAACTCAAAAGTAACTGAGTGAGCTGACAAACTCCTGGGTTGAGCATGTTGCTAATTAGGCTATTTTCTCTTTATTATAATGCCGTTTTATAGCAACTTTTCCTGCAGTAGTTTCCGTCATTGACTCGTGAAGTAACGTGAACGCGCAGCTGCGCTAGTAGGAGGAGTCGCCCAGGTCCTAAAAGACCTCTTAAGCCCGGTCGGCCCACTGGTGGGCCGAAGAAATCCCGGAAGTAATACACAGTAAAAAAAAGTAGTAAAACAGGACAACGGTTTTTACTTTCAATCGTTGATCAAAGTTTATACTCTAATGTTCACAAAAAAAGGTCAGATGTGCATTTTAGTGCAAACGTTAGTGTTTATAGATGATTTTAAACCTTGATGGTGTGAAATCCGTGACATTTAAAACGCGCGATCCGAGGAAATCAATGCTTTGCATCATCGTATAACACAGTGTGGTGTGGCCATTTTTATAGTCCTTTGAAAGGGGATGATCAACTGAATCGAATGACACCAAGCTTTCTATGGACTACAATACCCAGCAAAGATTAAAGCCCTGCGTAAAGACAGCAGCGTAAATGCCTTGCAGTGTGCCGTAACGAAGGGTGCACGCAAGATGGCGCCAACTCCCCGTCACAGGCTGTTTTCAGTGTAGTTTAGTGTGTTAGCCAGTAACTCCACAACTCAATTAATTCCATTAAACATGGCAAAAAAAAAATTACAATTCAAAGAGGGACATGACGGAAATTTTGGCCAAGATTCAGGGAGGTACGGACGTTGATTTTGCCGACTCGTCGGACTCAGAGAGTGGTAGCGATGCCGGCTCGGAGGAGGAGGCGTTATTTACGCTGCGCTTGGATCCCGTTCATGAGTAAGTATATTTCTTTCTAATGACTAATTTTTGTGTGGATTGAAGATAAAACACCCAGTGTCTCCCAGAACTGTAATTTACTAAACACCCTTATCATTTTACTTTATATCCTCAGTGCCATGCCATGTTACCCGTCTATTTACTGTATGTGTGAGTGCGAGTGTGTGCGCGTGTGTGGGAGGGACGGGCTTTCATTTTTTATTGTTGTATGTTTCGTCATTTTATTCTGTTTTTATCTTGTGAAGCACTTTGGGTTGCATTTTCCTATGTATGAAAAGTGCTATATAAATAAAGTGTGATTTGATTTGATTATATGTAAACACAATACGGTATAAAGCAGGGCCATTCAATTGTATTGAATACTATTTTTTGTAGATGTTTCACTGCGTTTGTGTTGTTTGTACACATTGGATTATGTGTGTCATCCCAAACACTTTATACAAAAATATATACACATATAAAGTACATACAAGTTCAAACACAATATAATTTAGGTCAGGGCTACTCAATTATATTGAATATTTTTACACATTTCCACTACTTTGGTCTTCTTTCGTCGAATGTACATACATCATTATGTATTTTGTCCCAAATACTAATTATTATCATCATTTTCATAGCCAACAAGAAGAGGAGAATGAGGTTCCAGGCCCATCATCTCCTCAGGCTTCCCCTGCAGACACTCAGCCACCTGTCTCCATCTGAGGCGTCACCTCTCCTATCAAGGTTTGTGTACTGATTATTTGTGTAGTTTTTGTCTCAAAAAGACAATACATCCTTTACTGCTTCAATGATATATTTATATACTTTTCTACTGTTAGAAATTTATGTGATTCATCAGTCCTTTGAATATATTTCTTTCAACATCTACTGTTCTGTTTTCATGCAACAGTGATCATGAGGAGGATGCAGATTATGCCCCCCAACCACGCAGTTCCTCCAGGCGCGGTTGGGGAGGTTATGGTCGTGGTTGTGGCCGTGGTCCTGGCCATAAAGGGAGAGCCAGCAAGCGGCCAAAACTGGCTGCTGGAGACTTTGAGCCTCAGCAGGAGAGATGGAGGACGAAGGAAGAGCCAGATGTTGAACCCCCAACACCACGGTTTGAGCCGAAACACCCGCCTGGCCCCAAGATTGACACCACTGTCGACTGGTCTCCCCTCAGCCTCTTCAAGCTGTTCTTCAGCAGCAGCAGTCTGCACAGCATTATAAACAACAAATGCCAATGCTGTGCGATGATTGGCACAAGGGTCAAAATACAAGTGGTCTCCCCTCTCAGTTGACTCATTTTACATCTTTCTTTCAATTATCCTCTTCTTAGGCTTGGTACATGTGCCTTCCAGGGCAGACTTCTGGAGGAAGGAGTGGCCGTACCAATTTGTTTTCCCGAAGAGCAGCATGTCCAGGGACTGATTTGAGGCTATCTTTTGGTCTCTTCATCTGTCTGATGTTGCAGAAGATGAAGAGAATGAAAGAAAGAGAGGGACACCTCAGTTCGACAGGCTATTCAAAATCAAGCCACTCTATGGCGAGATTGTGAATGCCTGTAACTCCCCTTTCCAGCCACACCAGAACATCACAATCAATGAGAGGATGGTAGCAAGCAAAGCCCGCATTGGATTCAGGCAGTATATGAAAGACAAGCCAACAAAATTCGGCTACAAATTGTTCATATTGGCAGACTCCCAAACTGGCTACACCTTCAATTTTTTTGTTTATCAGGGTAAAGATGAGAGCAAGGTCAAACAGAGGGGACAGAAGGAAGAAGGACTCAGTGTCACATCCGTCATGGACCTGATGAGGTTTGAACTCCTTGGAAAAGGATATCATCTCTATGTTGATAATTTTTACACCAGTCCACTCCTTTTCAATAAGCTTTTAAAAAATCACACGGCAGCTTGTGGCACCATTAGGACAGAGGGATTTCCAAGGACAACAAACAACAACCTCCCAAAGAAGCCTGAGAGGGGTGACATGAGGTGGATCCGTAAGGGCAACCTCCTCTTTGCACGGTGGATGGACACTAAAGTGGTAAATGTTTGCAGCACCTTTCACAGGGCGTACAGCGGAGCCACTGTACTGAGGAGGGTGAAGAGGCCAGATGGACACTGGCACAGGGCTCCTGTAGATGTGCCTGATGCGTGCAGGGACTACAACATCAACATGGGTGGGGTGGACCTCTCAGACGCACTCATCCACTACTACTCTGTGCATGGCAAGACAATGCGGTGGTACAAGACATTTTTTTTATCACTTCATTGACATTGCCGTCGTCAACAGCTACATCCTGCACAAAGCTGTGAGCAGCAGTCACAACCAGACCCCCATGTCCCACAAACAATTCAGAGAAGTTCTGATGAGGGAGATGAGTGAGCAGGCTAAAGCTTTGGTTGCTGAAGCCGGCCCCCCGCCCGAGCCTCACCAACACCTGCATGGCCGTGTTCAGAGGGAGCACTGGTGCTCAGGACCGCAGGAAGTGTGTGGTCTGTGCAGCTAAGGAGAAGGAGAAGGCCAAGCAGACGCCAGGCTACAAAATCAAGGACATGAAGACACCCGTGTACTGCTCAAAGTGCAATGTGTCACTTTGCCTTGTTCCTGACAGAAACTGCTTCCTCGAGTACCATGGCATGGGACTTCAAAAATGAGCCTGTTGCTGGCAAGCCATCCCTCCCACCCCCCTATAGCTCATTGTAAATAGTTGCATTTGTTGCACTTTTTTCACTCTGTTCTTGTTGTTATTGCTGTTACAATTGTTTTCAAGAGTACATTATTTGCTCTAATTGTGATTGTTGTTTGTTCTTTTGTTTACTTGCACATCGACGTTCTTGCACATTGACATGCTTACCCATTGTAAATAGTTGCATTCGTTGCACTTTTTTTACTCTGCTCTTGTTCTAATTGCTGTTACAGTTGTTGTTACAGTACATTATTTTCTCTAATTGTGATTGTTGTTTGTTTTTATTACTTGCACATTGACATTGTTGCACGTCGACATTGATCGCTTTATTAGGTTATTGCTGCTAATATCTGTTACTTTTTTTTTTTTACATTGTTTGCACTAATTTTAATTGTTTGCTTTTCCTCTTGCACATTGTTTTCATAAAACTACTCCACAAAATGATACATTTTGTTGTTTTCATTGATTTTATATTATATATAAATATGCATATATTGTGCACAATGGTAGAAATTGATGAGGCACAAGGTAAATTTTGGCACAAAGTGTGCCAAATGGTGCCAAAGTGAGTGTCCGCTTGGTTGTATCCTTACTAAAACCTGTGTGGAGGCTTTGCCCTTTGTTCAAATTCTATCAAATTTGATAAATATGTAGTCAAGGAGTTGCTGAAGGTAATCAATGCAATCTGTCTGCATGGAATCATTGTTAGCATAGTGTTATCCTCTGTCAAATAGGGGGGGAAATCAGGCGAGGACAGAAATTTCACATTTCTCCTCTGGTTTATTCCAATTTACTCAGGCATAGTGACAGACACAACATTTTTTTACACTGGGAATACATTCTCTGAAGTCTCTAGATGTCCAAGGACACCAGGAACATGCATATGAACTTTTTTATAGTGGAGTAATTCTTCATTTACTTTGGGTATGTCTTTTTAGGCGTTTTTTCTGAAAATATGGCCAGGGCTTAAGAGGTTAAGAAACATGAAATTTTGAGCCCTTCTCTGACTTTATAATGGGTGTGTATTGTGTGGAATTCTCAGAGCTAGAGTGGGTGATGTCATCGCTTGAGGGGAGAGCAGCTCTAAAATTGTCTAGAAATTTTCTCTTCAATTCGCTCCTACGGCCAAAGCGTTCACTCCACATACACAAATTGTACACCAAAATGTAGGAAAAGCCGTGCCGGTCGCAGAGGTGTGACCGCCGAAGCAAACGGACTCATGATTTTGACTGCCCGGGGTCTAAAACGACAGCAAGTCCAACCAACTGTCCCATTCACTCCCATGTTAAGTGAGAGCCAGATTTTCTGGAAGAAAGGAGACGATGACAGTTTTTTCCATCGCTGCCATGGCCTCATTTTTAACACCACAGGAATAAAATTTACACCATTGCGATCCACATCCATCCTCTCACCCACAGTCTAATTTTTGTAGCTGTAGCATTTACGGTTTTTCATTAAACAGCTGGAGTTTGAGAGGAGGTTTTGGCTAAGTTTCTGCCTCTTCCAGTCATTCAAATATCACTGTGCCGTTGCAGACAGGTGATTGGCCGAATCAACTGCAGTTTGGCCAATCATCTGCATGTAACAGCGCAGTGAAATTTGAATGCTGAAAAGGCCTATTTCACCAACCTGAGTTCTTGGCAGTTAAAGCCTGCAGAGACAATTTCATGTGAAGGAGCTCAAGGTTTGAAATCATTAACAGTTTGAAAACACTGTCTGTCTATCTGCCTGTCTCTGTCTGTCACTCTGCCTGCCTGCCTGTCTGTTTTTGTGTGTCCATCTTGGACATTTTAGACTGCAGTCTTTTTTAACTGTTAACTTCACTGTTAACTATCTGAAAGTGGACTTTTACTGCCATAAATTCAGTCAACACACAGGATAGAGTAGGGTTTGCACAGAATAAATACAACAGAACTGAGGTTGTGCCTGTCTGTCTGATCTGTTGACTTTCTTCATCAGTAGGATGTTTTATAAAGTCGTCCCAAAACACAACTCGCGTTTTGTTTTGTTTTGTTTTGTTTTTCCATGTAATTTACCCGCGATTCAGTTTTTACAGAGAAGCTGCATGTGGAGGAGACTTTATTAAAACAATCGAAACTAACGTGATGCTGAATGACATCTGTATAAAGAGGCTTTTACATTAAACAGGAGAGTCTGTGTTTCTGTCAGAAACTGTCAGACCTTCTCACAGCAGAGCAAACAGGTGAGGGAGTAGGAGGAGGGCAGATTGATCACTAATCAATCGCGGATGCCTTTGTTCTATCGGACTGATTAAAAAAAATAAAAATGCCAAAGTTGGTCACAAACTATACCTGAGTGTCCACACAAGTGTGTGTGTGTGTGTGAAGCACTGCAGAGTAACATGCTGTTCACAGACAGTCTGCTGACATTAGTTTGACAGAGACACAGAGAGGCTTGTATCTAGAAGGGAACCCTAGACATGCGCACGAGTTTGATTATTTTATCAGAAACAACAGAAACAAATCCTGCGAGAGTTTTGCAAATAAAGGGTTCCCTTCTAGACAGGACCCAGAAAGGTGAGTAATAAAATTTGCATTTGTTAGAACTTCTTAATGTTTTATTTGTGTGTAGCTTATGGCAGCCAGTCAGCAGCCTAGTGGCGATGTGCGATGCACAATAGAGCAGAAAAAAAATACACTGACGTCACTCATTCATTCATTCAGTTGGCAGCCCCCCTACTTAAAACATCTTCCCGCGTGCCTGGTGTGTAGACTATCAAAGTGTGTGTATGTTTCAGTGAGAATGCAAGACTTTTGTAATGGTGTGTAAATCTCCAGAAACTTAGATATGTAATGGAACCCTCCACTGTTATGTGGTCTGAGGGAATGGTGATGGTGGGGAGTTTGATACATGGTGATGGTGGGCTTAGCATCTTTTTTTGCTTCCTCCTCCAGCTCCTCAGCCACAGTGATGTCAGCACAGTTGTAGATCTTTGTTTGGTGTGTACACAGGAAACTTGGACAACCAAATTTTGCATTTGTGTAATGGGCTGATTGCACAAACACTTCCGGGTTTAACTTAGTGCTGCTCGACTGCTTCCGGCTCAGCGATGGAGACGTTCTACACCCGCAGTTTACAGGAGCTGCCAAAGTTAAACATCACAGATGTTCATCGGATTTGCAGGACTACTAAAACTCCAACCAGCAAATTAGACAAGGGTTTTAAATTATACACTGCGTCATATATACACAACTATGAAGGTAAGAAAACAACTATTAACTGACTAACTAACACTAGCTAACGCCAAATGCTAACTGTTAGCTTCCACTGTAGCTACTATATTAACTAACCCGTCTGTTGGTAACGCTATGTGCTTTATCTGTTCCTAATATTGCTTTACAATATTATAATGTGATTTCTTACCCAACGTTTTATATCAGGCATAGCTATTTTGGTGTATTGTGTTAATGAATCTCAGTGTTGTTTTGAGTTTATAACAGTAACGTTATGTAGCTACCTGAAGATACTACCGTATGAAGTAAGATCTGTAAGATGTGTCTATGTGATTAATACAGATCTAACAGTAATGAGACTTTGTCATTTCATTCAGTGTCCAATAAAGACAGACCAGCGTCACAGCTCTGTGCTACAGGTCAATGAGGAAGAGTGAGACGCCACAGTTTGAGTGTAAGCAGGGAGCTGTGAAAATGTGTTCATTCCCGTTCAGTTCGGTTCAGCTCAGTTGAGCATTAATTAAGTTTATACATCAAGGCACACTAACTTGAATGTTTTTCGTATCTCTCTGCTTTATCGCACCTAATTTGATTGGTCAGAACATTTGATCAAGTTGATGAGGATAAGATTAAAATGTGTGTGATTGGATGACAGAAAACAAATTTACATTAAGAATATACTGTTAATGTAAACTATCTAAGGTATTACGGTTATCAAGGAAACTTAGTCATATTTATTTTAGTAGGCAGAGAAGGTAACGTTAAGCATTCAGAGGGAGTAGGCTTCTTCTAGAAGCACAGTTCAATAACAATAACATGTTTGACTTCTAATAACCTGCTAGCTTTTTTTCACCATGTCAGAAGTTACATTTACAATTTTTTTTCTCTTTCTTCTTAGATCGAGCTTCGCGATTCATCACCAGTTGTGGTGACTTGCACACAATGCTCCCGTGTGGCAGGCACTGTTGTGTGCAGTCATACAGTAGCATTGCTGTTTCAAACAGCACATTAATCCCAACTCAAGACACCAGTTGTGCCCCCTGTGCATAGCTGCACAGAATCTGAGCAGCAATGGCACAAGCCATGAACAATGATGACTTAAAAAGAGGTTAAATTATGTTTATTGCTCTCATTTTTTAAGTGACTCCTTCCACTGAAAATGTCTTCTCACTTAGGGTGAGGCCAGGGCCAATCAAATCCATGGTCTTCACTAAGCCAGTACCAAACAGGATGGTGAAGACTGGAGTGAGGTCATTTGAGTAGTAAAGAAACTGTTTCCCATTTTACATGTTGCTATTTGTTCATTTGCTGTCTTCCTTACTTCATTTTCCTTATTAATGTGCTGTGTTACCTTTACAATTCTTTGTAGGAGTGGATTATACAGAGGTATGGTGGGTCCCTTACCGGACCCCAGCTTGTTCAGAATTGAGGAGGCATATGCAAAATTCAGCATTGAGGACAGGCCACTCGTCACCACGATGAACATGGGACCTGAAAAGCCCCTTGTGGAAAGTGCCTTTGGACTGGTGCAGAGGGGCAGTGTCCTTTCTTACCAGAAGCCAGCACTGACATCCCGGTATATCACACTCCACCATGACACACCACCAACACCGCACTTGCCTCTTGAGGATTACACCATCTTGCCATCTGACTGTGTGTTTGTGTGCTCTGAAGAGGAGCTACTACATCCCATCAGCTTGACAGTTACTATGGAGATGGCTCACAAAACTGAGGAGGCTACATGTGAGCAAAGCTCTTGCTCGGAGTGGCATCTGCTCCACCGATCAAGGGTGACTGCCTCTAGGTTTCAAGAGGTGCGTCATGTCAGAGGCCAGAGCTCTGCAGAGTCACTTGCAGAGCTCATATTAAAGAGAACAAAGCAGACAGCAGACATGAGGAGGGGTGCTGAAATGGAGCCTGCAGTAGCAGCTGAGTACAGTCAGCTACTGAATGTTAATTATGCATCTTGCGGTCTTGTCATTCACCCAACTACCCCCTGGCTTGCTGCCTCCCCTGATGGTGTTGTTTTTGACCCCACTGAATACCCCCAATTTGGACTTGTTGAATTCAAATGCCCAAATGTGCACAACTTTATTGACTGCAAGTATGTGCAACTGGAGCGTGGTTCCCCTCAACTAAAGAAGAGCCACGCATACTACTGGTGCAAGGACAGCTGCTCATCACAGGGATACAGTGGTGTGACTTTGTTGTGTGGGTGCAGGAGGACTTTCTTGTGCAACGAAGATATGTAGATCCAGAAGTTCAGAGTGCAATCAGAGAAAAAGCAGACCATTTCTTTTTCTACACATACATGCCAAAATACCTGTGTCTGAAAAATGAATGATAAAAACACAAACAAACCTCAAGCTGCATCCTAACTCTCATACCATGCACTACATATCCAAAATGTGTCCTATTGTTCAGTTTACTTTTGTGTAAATAAACAGTATTAGGGATGCACAATGAATATTGGGGCTCTTAAATGAATAGCCGATAAAAGTCTATCACAGCTATATTATATATATATATATATATATATATATATATATATATATATATATATATATATATATATATATATTTAATGAATTTCCCCTTGGGGATTAATAAAGTATTTCTATTCTATTCTATTCTATTCTATATTGGTATTATATCCTTGTATATTTGCTGATAAATATCAGTCATTAAAACATCCGATTTGACAGATTGTCAATTGTTAATTCTGAGGCGAAATGTTAGAAGCTAAGGTATGTTTGCTTTTTTTTAATGAACTTAACTAACTCGTTCTTTGTTTTTGTTGTAATAGTGATGTCTGTTCAATTTGGTTTGGTCAGAGAAATGGAATATAACCATCTTTCTTTGTTCACCATGTTTAGGCCTTTCTAAAGGCCTCAGGTGTGCACAAATGACATTGTATAAATATTTCTTATTAAAATACAAATGTGAAATGTATCTTGTTGGTATTGGTCATGAGGAGCACATTGTTATCCATAATTGTATTGGATGAAAACAACGTTTAGCTCTAAGTAGTATATATCTTTTTAGAAACACTGCTCAGTATGCATCAGATTTCTTCCTGAGAGCCTCCTTGTTATTGAAGATGTGTAACTGTGGTAACACAGTGACTCATTTTAAAAATATTTAGCACCTGGAAATTGTCAGTAATGTTGTTGTAACTATTACATTGCACTGAGGGATACTTATGCTGGCACATTTATGCTGCATGTTAAAGTTCAGACATACTGAAAATCTCACAAACATTCTGAATAGTACATTGATGTTGTATTTGATTTATTTTTTCAGATTCTTAAAGGGGCTAAATGTGAAATACAGCCTCATTAGCTGTCAGGAATTGTATTTTTGCTTTGTACACAACTAGTGGTGTATTGACCTCTGGAGTAGAGTCATGTGACACCCCTTCTGTGTGTGCTGTTCTAGAGCCTCTGTTTTGGTAAGCTGGTCCGGCCGCCCCTCCTCCTCTCCTCCACTGGAACCATTATGCCACTTCAACCTTTAGTTACTGCCTTTAATCCATGTCTTGTGATTCAACATTTAAATGTAACTGATTTTAACTTTGTTTGGCTTAACTTAATTTACAGCAAACAGATCTACAGCAGTTCATAAAAGGCAATACTTTTGTAAAGTTAAACTATATTTGAACTGTAACACATTCATAGTAAAGCACTTTGATCAACATCAAAGTATAAGATTTTGTTGGCTGAGATACAGAACATTTACAGGTTTTATTGGTGATCTCAACCGTAGATATAAAACTTAATTTGACACATTTTTCATAAGCTGCTTGCACCAGATATGGAAGGCCCTGGATCACAGCTATTGAATTGATGACTTTAGATTATTGATATATGAATGAAGTTCAATTGTGAATTGCTACTATTGACAATGACTTGACACTTGAACAGGTCCCTGCTAACATAGAGCAGTATTTCCCAACCCTGGTCCTCAGAGACCCCTGCCCTGCATGTTTTAGATGTTTCCCTGCTCCAACACACCTGATTCAAATGATCAGCTTGTCATCAAGCCTCTGCAGAAGCCTGATAAGGAGCTGATGATTTTAATCAGGTGTGTTGGAGCAGGGAAACATCTAAAACATGCAGGGCGCAGGGGTCTCTGAGGACCAGGGCTGGGAGACACTGACATGACAAAAATGAGTAACTATAGAAATTTAAATCATCTCAGTAAAATAACTTCAGTAAGGTCACATGTGTGAAGGAGCTGCAGTGACAACATGAAAATATCAGTAAGGTCGCCATCTTGTTACATTGTTTACATGGGAGCTAGCAGAGCACTGCAGTGGAGAGGAAAACTTTCTCATGTCACCAAACGTACTATTTTCTACCCAAACCTTTGTCAAACAGCACAAAGAAATGCAGTGATGAGTTAACACACACTATTTAGCTGTTTTACACAGGAGACATGGAGACAGGAGACATCAGTTGTTGTCATTCAGCAGGCTGCTCTCGTCTGAGGGGTGGAAGCCCCACGAAGACACAACACAACCAGTGCTCACCTCAGCACAAACTCCCTCTGGTGGTGAAACTAATAAACTGCACTTTCAAGACTATTTGGCAAAACCACTGTAACATTACTGTTAAATTTGTCCTTTTTCACTGAAAAATATCTTAACAATGGTGACAATATATTTGTAGGTATCACATAAAGTATAGAAATAGGAGAAGTAAAGTAAAGATGAAGGGTCATAAAGATCATCTGAATCAACGTGAACCTGGTTGTTCAATTTCAGAAAAAACAAACTCAAATTAAAGTCATCAATCTCTTTAAACATTTTCTCTGCAAAATGCAACTATCAGTAAAGAATGTAAAGCACATGCATTCATCTTTTTCCTACATTGTGTGATGCTTGCCTGGATGCTTTTGGTCCTCCTCAGTCTTGGGACAGAATATTAGTCCTGTTCTGAGAGGCTACGTTCAGAGTCACAACTTGGATGTGATGTCTAGAGTGTCCAAAAGACATGTATGTCATTGGAATTTGGACCAATGGATGAAAAGAAAAAAAGATGAATAACAGAATACATGAAAATGCTCAAATGTATCAACATCACAATACCTGACAGCTTATATTCAAATGAACTCTGAGATTCATCAGAATCTGTGTAGTTTACAAGGGAAGGATTCATTCAAATGTTTTTCTTTGGAGGTTGTGGTTCTGGTTCATCTGAGCCCTTTAGAAAAAAAAAAGATAATGAAAATTATCTATAACACACACAAACAAATGTATTCATGTGCACATGAACAAACATTTGAAAAGCTTTGAAATCACTGAAAATTTTGGATATTTAAAAAAAGAAGGAAACTTTCATTCAACAAGGTGACATTAAATTTATTTAGCTTCATAGCCAAGACATGACTTTATTTGAAAATTGGTACTACAGCTGGAAATAAAAGATGAATAATTAATTATTCACAGAAAAGTACAAAGTCCCATTTCAACAGTCATTACTTTACTGTCCTGAAGATAAAATGAGTTGTTCATATTTAACTGCTCATGTTTAAATGGTCAGAAATAGTCAGATTCATTTCTCCCATGGTGATGAAATGTTTCAGTTTCAAACAAAAAATTCTCACTAACTTTGGATGGAATTATTCTGTTCCATAACCTCACAAATCACTCGAAGATTATTAAACTGTCATGATGTCATCAGTTTGAATATGGCAGGCTAAATTTGTTTGAAGAGTGAAAGTATTTTAGAAATCTAGATTGAATACAACCATTTTTTCACTGCTCATAAAAATGAAGGGAACACTTCATCGTCACAGCGTGACTCGAGGCCGGCTCTGCAGCGCCCCCTCAAATAAATGTCTTGCCCCCTCAAATCAAAATTTTAGAAGTTGAGCAAGCACATTTTTAATATACTCACAAAATTAATACATTACAAGTTAACAAAATTATCTGCAGTAGCGGAAAAATCCGCTGAAAAGGGGACACGAACACAATATAGTATCAGCTTCCTCTCATCTCCCTGTCCCTCCGCTGTGTGTGTATTCACAGGCTGATCAGCACACACACACACTCCTCCCCTCAGCCCTCAGTAAACATCCAATCACTGTTAGTATGCAAATGAGCCAAGACGTAGCCAGACAGTGTGGTGTCAGGTTTGAGCATGGCCACGGAGCGGTAAGACTGAAGAAGCAGCTGCGTTTTCTCAGTCACAACAAGCACAGAAATGAGTCCACGTCCACTGCATGTGACAGACTGAAGACAAATGACCGGTGTTTGACAGACCCCTACGTAAAGCCCCGCCCCAGGCTGTAGTTCTGCACTGCTTTGTTTCATTTAATCACAGTGGTTTTTACAAAGCCAGCTTACTTATTTTCCACTCCAGCTTCCTGCAGCTCACAAAGAGAAAGTTAATGCTGTGTAATGCATCTGTTTTTCAGAGCTTTTAAAAAGTGTAGTGCTGCTCCTGCCTGTACTAACAGTAGTAGCAATGATGCTTCTGCTAGTACATCAGAGACAGCAGCTAGCATAACTACTACTTTAGCATCAGTAAGCACTGCTTCTCCTGTACATCCACCAACAAGTGCTGCCCCAAAGCAGCCTGCTCAGCTACCCAGTGACTTAAATGGCAATGCATCATCTCAGCTAATACTGGGTAGCTACCCAAAGTGTGCATTTGGTACAACATTAAGATCATTCAATCCTGCCTGGTACTGCACACGACCATGGCTAGAGTATTCTGTTGTGCTTCTGTTTCCCCTGTCGGAAATATGGCAGCACTGTTAATGAGAGGGATGTTGTTTTTACCTTAACGGGTTTTAACAAGCAGCACTTGATCGAGACAAGGGGCTACAGAGGCATGTGTCCAGCCACAACCATGTGCATGCTTCAACTGTATGAACTCAGCACAAAAGCAGAGAGGCTACAGGGGGAACTGTTGACTCCCTGTTGGTTGGTAAAACACAACTTGAAAAAAATCATTGCTATGTCAAGAGTGTGGGCAGTGCTGTTAAGTTTCTTTGTGTGAATGAGTTGGGGCTCTGTGGGACTGCAGAAACTTTGAGGCACGATGAAGCTGGTAATGATGACATCGCTTCAGGTCTTTTCTAAAACTGATGGAGTATACCTTAGAGAAGGATGAGATGCTAGCAAGCATTGCTAAAGGTATCCCAAAGAATGCTAAATACACATCTAAAGATATCCAAAATGAAATGATTGAAACACTGGCAAACATGGTGCTTGGAGAGGTCAGGAAAAAATATGAAAATGCTGATTCTGCGGGGCTCTGCCTCAAAAGTGATAGGACCAGGGACAGGTGCAATGTGGAAAATTTGTCTGTGATAATTCACTTTGTCAGCAATTCCATGCCAGAGAAGCATCTTATTGGGTTGCTTGACTTGCATCAACTTGGTGCAGAGTACATCACCTCTGAGATATTGACACACCTTTCTGATGCTGGCTACAGTGCTGACAACATACTTAGCCAGTGTTATGATGGGGCTTCTGTGATGAGTGGGGTAAGAAGTGGTGTACAAGCTCTGCTCCAAAAGAAGATTGCTAGATATGTCCCATACATCCACTGCTACAACCACCAACTGCACCTAGTAGTTGTGCATGCCATGCAGAGTGAACCATGTGCAAAAAGATTTTTTGATCTCTCTAGTTCACTCTACAAGTTTTTTCAGCACCACCATGTGTCCGAGAAATATGATGCACCAAATCTTAAAAGGCTGCTTGAAATCCGATGGACAAGCCACTATGAGGTGACAAGGTGCATTGTTGAAAATCAAGACCATATTCTCAGTATCCTATCTGAGATGACAGACGATGATGATGCTGCAGTTGACCTGTGCACTGAGGCATCAGGCCTGCTATGTCTAATTAATAGGCATCACTTCTTTGAGACTGGAAAGTTTCTAGTGCGGGTACTTGGTGTCTTGAAACCAGCAAATGCAATTCTACAGTCTCAGTGTGTGGATATATGCAGTGCTTCTGAGGTTGTTGGTGCAGCACTGGAGTCCCTAAAAAACATTCATGAAGATGAGTATTGGGCAGAGTTATCTCAGGCGGCTGCTGGAGATGATTCTCATCCTCCAAAGAGAAGGAGAACAACGAGCAAACACCTTGGTCAAAGTGCTGCGCTCTCAACTGTGGGCCATACAGACTCTGATGATCCGACCCTTAATCCCCATCAGTCTCTGAAAAGATGTCTGCTCAACATTCTTGACAGGGCCACTTCAGAAATGAAAACTAGATTTTCCCAGAGAAATGTTGACCTGATGAAAGCCATATCTAGTCTTGCACCCAAATCTAGTGCATTTCCGGATTCAACCCAGTTGCACCCTCTGGCTGTACTGGCTTGCACAGTGGCAGACAATGCAAGTCTGAAAAATGAAATCCTTGTGGCAAAACAGATGTTGCTCAAGAAATGTCCAAATGAAACAGACCTGTCCACTGTGTGTAAACACCTGCAGGAGTACAAGGAAGCCTTTCCTGAGTTGCATAAATTGTATGTAACAGCCCTGGTAGTTGGTGTGTCTTCAGCAGCGTGTGAGAGTTCCTTCTCCACATTGTCACGGGTTCTAACCCCCTGTCTTTGCACCAGGTTACACAAGAGAAAGTGGAATTTGGTGATCTTGGCCCACGAGAAGTCCATAACAAATAACTTGGACATGGATAAATTTGTGAGAGTTTTTGCAAAGGGAAATAGGAGAGTGGAGTGGAGAGTTCTATATCTGTTGTGTTTTATAAATTAGTTTGATAAGTATTTTTATTATTATTATTCATAAGACTACCTTTCAAGTTTTGTAAATATTGATTATAGTGTGTGAAGTCTTACTTTAGGTTAAAATTTATTTGAGAATTAGGCCATCCAGTTAAGATATATGTTATGTTGTTGGTTGATAAAATCTGGATGAAGGTTATTTTATTTTATTTTATTTTATTTTATTTTATTTTTCAGTTTCCCCCCTTGAGGGATTGCCACCTTATTGTGGTCAGAGAGTTTGCGTGCCTCAGTGACCTTAGGAGCTATACCAGCAGGAGCTTAGTCTTCAGGTGGGACACCCAAGTTGGACAGGTCTGAAGGTAGAGGCCTGACTAAGTGCAATCCACTTCTCTAGGTTGGGGTTGGACACATAGCTAACAACCAAATTCAATGAAGAAAACACTGTTACTATAAGCACAGGGGAAAAAAGTGCTGGAGCATGATGTGTACATACTGTATGATGCCCCCTTCACATTTCTGACTGCCCCCTCATATATGCCTGCCTACAACCAGCCCTGGCGTGACACCAAGTTAATTACACTGGTGAGATATCGATCTGTCCTGTTATGAAGAGATCAAAAGAGTAGCCTACAATAGCTGAACTGTGACATCATCTGTGACATCACAGAACAGAATAATTCCTCAGAAGCAGTGACATCATCAGAGTCCATGACAATATCTGATCTGTTACATCATCTATGATGTCATAAAACAAGCATCGTGTGCTACAATATCTGAACTGTGACATCATCTGTGAGGTCAGAGATGATGTCACCAGTTCTAAAGTTCAAGCATTTTCTGTGACCTCACAGATGATGTCACACATTGTAGACCAGTCATTCCCAAAGACTGGATCAGGACCCACAGGTGGGTCACAGGACATTTTATTTGGGTCCCCAAATAAATGAAAGACTATCAAGGAAGTTCATCAAATTTCTGATTCATATCTGCAGTACACCTTCTATAGAGCTTTTAAAATGTGTTGTTTTACTGTTTGAGCCACCAGAGCCAGACACTGACCTAC